>CM045553.1:26973934-27095982 GCA_024721245.1 Mitragyna speciosa | reverse complement strand
GTCTTCGACAAGTTACGAAGGGGTCAAGAAGATTGGGTTGTTTTGTATGGATTTCTTTTCAAGACGGTCCTTTGGGGATGATGTTCCTGTGATGTACGAGAGGGGCAACCCCCCCGATCGTATCAAAATTGTTCAAGGAATTTCAAAGCTTTGGAAAAAGTTAGAGTGTGTTGAGCATGTACAAGTACTTGGGATGAATATTGGTATGCAAGCTCAATACAATATCTTCAAGCAACAAATTATGGTTGAATCAAAAGAAGAAGAAGAAGAAGATGAAGAAGAACAAGAAGAAGAGGAAGCGGATGACTTGGTTCATCATCAGCCCGAGATACCTGGACAGACTTCTCCGACTCCAGTTCAGTCTCCTACTCATGTAGCTTCATCACCTATTCAGCAACCTCACACTACTGAGGTACCTATGACCACAGTTCAGAGCATAGCACGTGAGGCGGTTCACACTATTTCTGATGATTCAAATGAGACTCACTCAGCCATTCCCATACCACATTCTTCTTCTCAACTTGAAGTGTCGTTTAGGAGTTTAGCCATTGTTTCCTATAGACGTAGAAAGCATTAGGCTACTGCTTAGTTTTAGTTTAGACTAGTTTAGCATATTAGGCATCTATGTCATTCGTATGCACATATATTTTGTTTGTTTATATGATATATTTCTTATTCCAGCCTTTTATGTCTTCGTTTTATGCTTCAATGTTAAATTTGGCTATTTGTTTCTTGTTTGTATAAGAAGCATCATTTGAGAGGGAGCTTTATTGAGGGGGAGCTTTATTAAGGGGGAGTATATATCTCTAATTTTGATGATACCAAAAGGGAGAGTATGGTTTATGATATATGTCGTAATATAAATTCTTAACTTATGATCATGTCGTTCAATGTGCTACAAGTTTGTCATCATCAAAAAAGGGAAGAGTGTAATCCTAATTTTGATGATAACAAACCATTTTATTACTAATTGAATTTGTTTAGTGTTTTTGTGAAGTATCAAACAGGTTTGAAAGACATTGCTTAAAAAATAGAGGTGATCGGACATTCGTTCAGACGGATATTGCATTCTTTAGCCGCCCGAAGGAAGTTCAAACAACACTTCAGACGTCCTATCACCTATCCGAAGGTGTCCCAATTTTTTCAGAAACTTTCGGACGTTTGATTTCAAGGTTTCGGACGTCCGGTCACATGTCTGACAAAACCAAAATATTTCACAGATTTTCGGACACATGTTCAGATGTCTTTTCAGTCGTTCGGTAGAGTTTGAAAAATTCCAGAAACTTTTGAACGCACCTTCAGACACCTCTTCGGATGTTAGAAAATATTCCAGAAAAGACAATGCCCTTCAGTATCAATCGGACGATGGTTCGGACGATAAAAACTTTCTTCAGTCGTTCGAAATAATTGTACTAAGTTCAGGTTAGAAGAGATCGGACATTGGTTCAGACGACAACTTGTAGTTCGGCCGTCCGAATACCCCAACGGCTAGTTTTTTCTGCATTTATTGCATTACCATTGGAGGGTAGTGGAAGTGTGACGCCCCGGAAATTCGCACTAAAAAGAAATTTGATTCATGTTATATTTATTAGTAGAAAAAAAAATGAGAAAAGAAAAAGAAGAGGAAAATCAAAGTGCATTTAATAAGGCATTTCATTTATTTAAGGTTTAGTGTTAATCTTTCATTTATTAGTTGAGAGATGTCTTAAGTTAGTTAGGTTAACTAAATGAGATTTTCTTCATGATTAAGTGGTACACCTAAGTACTAAACTTGGGTTAATTTTATTGGTTCATTAGTTTATAATAGTGTTTAATTTTGACTAACTAACTTCATCATTTTCAAGGCTTTTGACTAAGTGAGTCTTAGTTCAAATTTTGACCTAAAATTTCACTAATCTCCCTTGCTCTTTCTCTCCAAAAATCCGGCCCCTCTCTCTCATTTCTTCCTCTCATTTTGCTTCAAAATTTGTGCCAAAGTCTTGCAAGATACTAGGAGATAAGTGACTAATATTTTTCACTAATCAAATTTAACCAAGTTAGCCAATCTTTCATTAAAAGCATACAAGCTCACATGATTCTTGTCATGCTATAATTGGTCCTTCTTTCCTCCATTAATTTCTTTATTTCATTCCCATTTTCTTGACCTAATTCCCTCTCTTTTTCTCTCCCTCATGGCCGGCCCTCCTACCCTCTTTTTCCTCTCTTTTGTTTTAAAAATTTTATGTTACAAAACTTGCCAATTGTTGAGTGTTAGATGATTAAAATTTTGTACAAATTATATTGGGCCAACTAGCACCTATTTTGCCAAAATATCTAAACCCTAACTTGACCTTGTCTAGCTTTCATTGGTTACACTTTCCTCCATTATTCTTTTATTCCTTTTATACTTTCTTGACTGAATTTTCTTCCATTTTTACTCCCCTTGGCCGACTCTCTCAATCTCCCTCTCTACCCTCCCTTGTTCTTCATTTTCTTGGAGCTCTCTCTTCAATTTTAGACAAATTCCACCATAGAAAGTGAGGTTTTCTTCTTCCTAAGCAAGGTTCTAAGCTTTTTTAAGGTATGTACCATGGACTTTTGCTATTAATTTCAAGTTTATTTAAGTTTTATTTAAGCTTTTGTTCAAGTTTTACATTAACAGTCATGCTGGACCAGTTTTAGTAAAACGTTCATAACTTGATGTAGATAACCTTGGATTCGAGTGATTCTTGTTGTTTTAGAAACTAGATTCATAGGGCTTTCCAACGGTATAAGGCTTGCACTGTGGTTCATTGTGTATTAATCGCAGAAAGTTTGCAAAGTTGTTGAAAATTTGATTCTGCGGAAAACAGTTTTGATGATGAGCCAACTTGAGGGCTGATTTTGAACCTGTTCTAGTTGGAATTTGGATTGATGATCTTCACGAAAGTTGTAGCCCTATAAACTTACTTTAAAACCATGTAATCATAATTCCCTTAGTTCTTGATGGATTGACCCAAATAATGGCCTGAAGTTGGCTGAAAACCAACCCTGTGCAGATTTGGGTGATGATTCTTGGAGTATAATTCTTGAAATTTAGTGGAATTTTGATTGAATTTGAGCTTGGATTGAACTAAGAAGTTGTAGAAATTGTTGAATTATGGGTTTGATGATTGGAATCTTGATGGAAAACAAGTTTGGATGGCCGAAAATTAAGGGGAAATAATGCCAAAATTTTGTTAGAAAACCCTAGGGTGAAAACCCTAAACCCTAAATCCTAAAACCCTAGAATTTAATGGGGTATTTCTTGAATTTTCTTTCTAAGTTGATTAAGGGTTTAAATTGAGTTTTCATTAGATTATTTCTTATAAATTCCAGGATCCAAAAGTGAGACGCAACCGTTTTACGAAATATTTTCTTAAGCGTTCCAGGTGAGTGTCCCTTTACTTGTGCATGTGAGTGTTCCTTTGCTTTTGTTTATGAGTGTTTCTTCACATATTCATAATGCATGTTCAAGTGTGATTTATTTGTACTTGATACTCGTGACTTGTCACAATCGTGCTATGTGTTCTTGATATTCTTGAATTGTCACAATGCATTATATGAAGGGAAAGTGTGTACTTTATCACACTTACCCCATGGTTTGTTACATGTGCAATTTTTATCTGATGTGAATATAATTGCTTGTGAATTTTTGATTAAATTAAACTTGTTGGCTAGACTTCCGTGGTTATACTGCGGTTAGTCAGGCCGGAGGGTACAAAGGAGGATATAAGGTGCTGGGTGTTTTAGGGCTTGTGGTTCTTTTCCTTGAGTTGTGAATCCTCAAAGAGGCCAACTCCGAACTGAACCTTCTTGCTTGTTGCCCTCCGGGGTTGAGATCTCACCCTGGATGGGTCGGATGGGGCTCTTGGAGGATATAAGGTGAATGGCGGATAGGGCTCTTGCTTGATAATGCAGGCATAACCGGTGATCCACTCTCAATACCACAGTCACATGATCAATACTTGCTCTCGTGATGGGAATGTATCCACCCTTGTTTAAATCAGTGATTACTTAATTTGTCCTTATATTGTCTTATGACTTGTGACATTCGTTTGATTGATTTCTGTTTGATTGCCTCTGTATTTGCTTGTGTGAGAACCTCACTGAGTTATTTTATCTCACCCTCTTTTATTTGTTTTCCTTAAACAGGCTCCTATCTCTAAAGTTGGTGGTGAGGAATCCAGGGTAGAACTGGGTAGGATTTTGGTAGAAGGGCTGCTTGAGATATTATTGTAACAATAAACGTATGTGATGTAAATTGTTTAACTAGTACTTTTACTTTTAAATTTGAATATCATGTGACCCCGAGAACTGTCGCAGTTGGTAGCTATGAGTTTTCTACCGAATTACAACTGCTTAAGAATTTTTAGTGCGTGCTCGATTCGAGTCCTGGCGAGAGCCAGGCAGGCAGTCCGCTAAGCCCTTTGGTGCGCCTCTGGGTAAGGTGGGGCTGCTACAGGAAGGCTATTTTTGATGAAGTATAAAAGGAATAAAATCAAAAGTTAATGCAACTGTTCTATTGAGAATACAAAGGCTTTGAATAGCAATTCTTGAGCAAGAATAATTCATTGTAATAGTGTAATAGTCATTGAGTTCTTCTTTGTGAGAGTGATCACTAAAATTGTACTCTAGAAAGGTTAGTTAGTGAGCTGAAAAATCTCTTGGCTCAACTAGAAGAGTGTCTAGGGTGAGTAAGAGGTGAACCAATCATTGTACAAGTTGGTTGTGAGTCTTCTACAAGAGAAGAAACTCAAGTGTAATACAACTTCAAGTTTGGTGAAACTTAAAAGTTATTTGTGGTTTGATCAATTCATTCTCCCATCTATTTAAATTTCAATTTGTTATTATCTTTTAAATATTGTTTGTTACTTTAACAACTTGATTGATTACTTAGTCAACTTGGTAAATTTCTATTTTGTGAAATTTTGCTATAACCAAGTTAAATTCCTAAAAGGAACCTAATTCACCCCCCTCTTAGGTTGCACTAAGGGCCTACAGTGACAACTGTTTGGGGTTTATTTGGAAATATGTTTAGGATATCAATAAGATTGTAGATATTGACAATTCTAGGATCTTTGAAAAAAGGGGTTGTTGTTGGTTGAAGTAGAAGGTGCGTTTAAGGTTTCTTTGAATATGTCAAAATAGAGTTTTCGTTTTTCTAGTTCATTAATGCTCTCAATAAGATCGAGCATTAAATCTTGTTCATTGGTAAGGTCATTGATTTTAGGATCAGGGTCTTCCCCTATTTCACTTGTTCGAAAGATATCTCATCTTCCTATAATTGGTTAATATCTTCCTTCGATGAATATTCTTCATTTGTTTGCCTTGAAATATCATAATCACTTGTGTTAGCAAGCAAATTTGATATATGTTGTTGTACCTGTTGTTCTAGATGAAGAGATTGAATTTTCTCCTTCAACTTGCAGTGCTTTGCAATATGTCCTGGTTTATTGCTCTAATGGCAAATAATGTTTGGTAAAGCAGGAAACTATTTAGGCTTAGATTTTTTAGGGGTAAATGGTAACTATTTTCTTGGCTTGAAAGAGAGTCTTTTTTTGGATTGATATTTGAGTTGGTAAGAAGGTTTTTTCCGTTTGTCAGAAAGGTGTTTTCTATTTCTAGTTTTGGTGTGGCAAGATGGAAGGCCAAATTGTTCATAGAAGGATCCAAGATATTTTTACCTTTGTGTCCTTTCTTTGGCTAGCTATTGTATCATCTTATCTTGTTTGCAGATTTTTAATGCAACTTGTTGGATTTGACTTGTGAGTTAGTCATAGGTAATCTATTCATATGTCACTACTCCATTATGTTGAGTTTAAAGTTCTCTCAAACAAAGTCTTTGAATGATTTTGGAAGTCCATCAAAATATTTTTCCTTCCAATAAGTTTGGTTGCCATCTAATCGGGCATAGATTCTGGTGAGAAATGTGTATTTGTACCACCGAAAGTCAGACAAATTTCTACACTTAAGATTATTAAGTAATTTAGAAGATCTTTTTCTAAAGATTCTTGGATCACCAATAAATGCTTTAGCAATTGAAAAGATTAAAGTTGAAACAAAATCTGGATTGGTTCTCCATTTTTGGTGATTGGTTGCCTATCTATATCCAGTTTGACTGATTCCATGATGTTATGTTTATCATCTGATGTAAGATGTTCATCCCACCATCTTTTAAGCTGACTAGTAAATCTTGCAGCAAGAGGATGTGAGTAGCTAACTGTTCTGTGCAGCCATGGGTAGTTCTGTATGCCGTTGCCACTGTAGTCATTTGTTGTAGGATTGTCATGATATTGTATTCAGACATACCATCTATGCTCCTTTTATAGATGTTGTTAGCATTGTAACTGTTTTGTAGAATGTTTGATTTTTCCTCAAGAACAATATCAGGATAGGTAGATCTTGAGTAATAAAGTTTCTATAAGATTTTCCAGTTTTGGAAATTAGATTAGAGACAGAGTTTAGATATCTGATACCAAATAGGAAGAGAGGACCATTTAAAAGAACAAAAAGGTAAAAGGGAAGAGAGTCACCGTTTGACGGCCTCTAGGGGAAAGGGATAGGTGGTTCAGCCAACCATAAACATAAAATAATTAACAAAATATAGGAAAAAGATTGAAGGATGGAAGATGTACAATGATTGATCTTTCAAAGAAGAAACTAATATTACAATATGAAAATTTGGAGAGAATTCTCCAAGAAAGACTAAGAATTCTAAAGGAAAGAAACTTCTCCCTAATATCTGGTTTGGAGGGGTATTAAATTTTTAGACTGTTATAGTAACTTGCTACAGTGATTTTACTATAGTGATTGTCGACAGAATAATTGTACAGTAGCTCTATTACAGTGTACAGTGTACAGTAACTTTGCTACAGTAAAAATTAAACATTACAATTATGAAAATTATGAAATTTGTGAGTATATTCCATAACATTCGTTTTCATTTTGTTGTCGAAAGTCTTCTTCTTCTTCTTCCGACCCCGATTCTGATTGTGGCAGAGGTTGTGAGGCTGCCTTCTGTGTTTGAGAAGTTTTAGGTTTTAATTGGAGAAGAATATTTTCCAACTGTTTGATGTATTCCTCTTTATCTAAGATTGATGCCAATTTTGCTACTGACAAAGACTTCTGTTGAAGAAATTGGGTGGTTTGCTTTTCAGAGGCTTTCAGACACTGCGGGTTTTGGGTAAACCAATCTTGCAGTTTCTGTTGTTTGACAGATGAGATATCAAAAGTATCCCATCATTTTGTATAACCCTGTCTGACTAGGATGGGTGGTTGTCTATTTAATGTCTGACAGTTTGCTTGTTTGACAAATTCAAACTTCCACTGATATACCCAAGTTAAGGAAAACTTGGAGAAAAAGTGTATAGAAGTTAGGATGAAGGTTATGTTTGAAAATCTGTTTTGGAAGTAGTCATATACTTCTGCTACCTCGGTCAGAAGGATTTACTAGTTTGGTCCGAAGATACTCCACTATTATTAAACCAAACTGGGAAATCATATTTGTTTGTTATCTTGAAATAGAACAACCAAGAGTGTTTATGTTCCTTATTCTGGAAAGAAAAGGTCTAGAATCAAGCTTGTTTATAGTCCCAATAGTTGAATTCTGGCAGATAGAATGGTTGTGAAAATTGTCTGGGTTGATTAAGATCAGGTGTCCGGTCAGAAGGTCTGAGAACTTTAAGAATTTGTGCACATGAATGTGTAATAATTGGTGCCTTTTCATGCGGGTATGGTTTGATTTGTACAGATTTGGTATCTACCAAAATCATTTGGTAAAAAAGTTAATTTTTTGTTGTTGTCTGGGGAATGAAGTTAAAGTTTGAAGAAAGACTTGTTTAGTAACAGAAAGTGGGTTATTTTGCTAAAATTTTGGTTCAGTTTATAAGATTGTATAGAAGAGTTGATTTTTTACATACTGTGATTTGGATTTGGATGATGATGAGGATGCTGTTTGGACAATTTGTTTAAAGAATGTTTGTTGGACTGGATAGTATTCTTGGCTTCTATATGCTGAGTGTTTTGAATCTCGACATCCATAGGCTTGAAAAAACCTTTCCATGAGTGTAAGTTTGTTTGTTTTGCTATCTTCTTCATCGGCAACATCTGCCATGATTTTAGAAGTTTGGAGTAGTTAAAGGAAGGTTTGGTTGCATAGCCATGAGCTGTTGGATTTGTTCAGGAGTCATAGCCAAAGATTGACTAGTTAAGGATTGTGATTGGGTGTTTGGCTAGTTTTGTAGAGGATGAGGTTGATTTGGAAGAGTTTGAAGCCTTTTCAGTTTGAACAGGCTATTTGTCTAGGTTTTATGTTGGAGGTTTTTCCTCTTTTTTCATTCCGAGGCATGTTCACCTACCGTGCAAAAATTTACGGAATTAGATAATTCAGGAAGGGAGTTGGAAGTTCCTTAATATATTCAATATCAAAGTCGAAAACAGATAAAATTGCTTGCTATCTTGCAAAAATTTGTTTAGAAGCAAGGTTTTTGACATCTTTTTGTAAAACATCTTTTGCAGACTTACAATCAATGCGTAACAAAAATTTTTGATTTAGTAAATCAGATTGAAACTTTGAAATGCAAAGAACAATTGCCAAAATTTCTTTTTGATGGTAGAATAATTCTGCTGAGAACTATTCTAATATTTTGATGCAAATGCAATAATATTTTCCTTGTTATTTTGTTTTTGTTTAAGTACACCACCATAACCAATGTTAGAGGCATCAGGTTTCAATAATTTTTGGTGCATGTGGATCAGGAAGAGTAAGGATTAGGTAAATTTTTTGTGTGAAGTTTAAGAGTTCGGATAATCAAAGTATGTTGATCAGTCCAAGGATGGAGGTGTCTTTTTGAGGCAGTCATATAGTGGTTTGGTAAGGTTGCTTAAATTTGGAATGAAGTCTGAAACATAGTTTAAACAACCAAGGAAATCTTTGAAGTTGTTGTTTATCTAAGATCTGATCAGGAAATTTTTCTGTAAATTGAAGAGATCTTTGGATAGGAGTGATTGTTCCTTGGAAAATGTTATGCCCAAGAAATCAGAATTTTTGGCTGAAATAGACTAATTTTCTTTTGAAAGATAACTAGCCCATTGATTTTTGCTTGGTGAAGGAAGGTATTAAGGTGTTTGAAATGTTGATCAATAGGTATTAGAAAAGATCAAGACATCATCAATGTAGACGATGATGAAGGTTGAAAAAGAATTGAAAATGTCATTCATAATCCTTTGAAATTCTGAAGGAGCATTTTTGAGACCAAAGAGCATAACATTCCATTCGTAATGTCCAAATGGAACTGTGAATACTGTTTTGTATCTGTCTGAAGGATGAATTTGAATCTGCCAAAATTCAGATTTCATGTCAAATTTTAAGAAGATTTTAGAAGCATAAAGGCGTTGTAGAAGATTCCTCTTGTTTAGAATGGGATATCTAATACATCTCAAAACTTTATTTAAAGACTTATAATTGATAACAAGTCTGGAAACTCCTCGTTCTATTTCTGAATTTTTGTTGACATAGAATCCTGGACAACTTCCAGAGAGATTGGCTTGGTCGGAATAATATCCTTTTGAAGCAAATCATCAATTTCCTTCTTGCAATGTTGAAGAAGCTCTTGATTCATTTGTATTGGTCTCGCCTTTGTTGGAATTTGTCGTTCGTCAAAGTCCTTTTCATAAGGCAGAGTGATTGTATGTTGTTTCCTATTCCAGAATGCTGTTGGAATTTCAGAACATACTTGCTCCTGGAATTTTGTTTGAAGTGCCTATATCCTATTTTGAATATCCAGGCTAGCTGAAGTTGTTCCTCAATACGCTTGTATTGGATTTCTTCCTTGAGAAAGTTTATCTGATTAGTCTTGAGAGAGATTTGATTCAAATCTCTGTGAAGTTTCTGTTTAACAAAAGGAATAAGGACTTTTCCTCCTAATCTGTCAGTAGCATTCCTTCTTCGTCTTGTCTGTAGGGAACTTATCTGGTTGATGAATGAAATTTCCAAGAATAATTGGATTAGTTTGATCCTTGGAAAGCAAAAAAGAATCATATATTGTTGCTGACTGAAATTTGATAGCAACATCAGAGAATTTGTAATTGATTTGCAACTTTGTTCCGTTTGCTGATCGCAGTCCTTATTTGGTTTTCTCAAAATATTTGGTAGGAACTAATCCTTCTTGTATACAGCTCAAATTAGCTCCTGTGTCAAATAAGGCTGAAACTTCCAAGATGAAATCATCTTGGATAACAATTTGGATTTGAACCTCCCATTTTCTGGTAGAGATGAAGGAAATCTTATTTATGAAATCTCCTGTTGTTATCATTGACTGGGTCTGTTCGTCATTTTTCTGTCGATTATCCCTATCAGTAATGAGATCTTGGATGACAAGTCTATCAAGTTCTTGCCTGATTTTGATGAGTCTAATTCTTCTTTGAGCAAGGCAATTTCAGATTGGAGGTCTTGAGTTGTAATAACTGTGTTAAGTTTGTTTGGAAATCGGTTCAGGATGTCTGTGAGATTGTTAGTGTTGACTATTTTGGGATCTTTGTAGAAATGATTTATTTGGGCTATTAAAGTTGAAACTGTGGGAGTGCTCAAAGTTTTTTTGAACCTGTCAAAATAAAGTATTCATTTTTCAAGCTCATTAATGCTTTCAATAAGATCAAGCATTAAATCTTGTTCTTTGGTCAGGACATTGATTTCAGGATTGTGGTCATCCTCTGTTTCACTAGATTGTGAAGAAAAGTTATCTTTCTGCAATTGGTTGATGTCATCATCTGATGAGTTTATTTCTTCTTCTGTTTGTCTTCAAATATTATAATCACTTGTGTTAGCAAGTAAATTTGATATTTGTTATTGTAATTAGTCGTCAAGTTGGAGGAACTGAATTTTCTTTTTGAGTTTGCAATATTTGGCTATATGGCCTAGTTTGTTACACTTGTGGCAGATGATATCTGACAAAGCAATGGGTTTTTATTTTGGTTTAGGATTTCGAAAGGTAGATTGCTTTTTTGGTTTGAACAAAATTTCTTTTCTAGATTGATATCTCGGTTGGTAATAGATAAATTTGTTTTGTTTGTGAGGAATATGTTTTTTCTTTTTGGTTTTGGTATGGCAAGATGAAGACCAAATTGTTCATAGAAAGATCAAAGATCTTTTCTTCGTTGTGCTTTATCTTTGGCCAATTGTTGCATCATTTTATCTTGTCTGCATATTTTAAGTGCAACTTGTTGAATCTAACTTGTGAGTTGTCCATAAGTGAGTTGTTCATACTACACTACTCCGTTGTGTTGAGTTCTAAGTTCTTCTTGAACAAGGTCTCTGAGTGATTTTGAAAGGCCATCAAAGTATTTTTCTTTCCAGTATGTTTGATTGTCCATCAGGCTTGGTATAGATCCTGGTGAAGAATGTGTCCTTGTACCATCAGAAATCAGACAAATTCTGTATTTGAAATTGTTAAGTAATTCAGATGATCTTTGTCTGAAGATTTCTAGATTATCAATAAAAGTTTTAGCAATAGAAAAGATTAGTGTTGAAACAAAATCTAAAATTATTTTTCCATTTCTAAGGATTGGTTGTTCATGAGTATCCATTTTAATGGATTCCATGGTATTGTGCTTATCAACGGCGCATAAATGTTCATCCCACCATCCTTTGAGCTGACCTGTAAATCTTGCGGCAAAAATATGAGTAGCTAATTGTTCTGTACAATCATGAGCGGTTCTATATGTTATGGCCACCATGGTCATTTACTGGAGGATTGTCATAATATTGTATTTAGACATACCATCTATACTCCATTCATAGATGTTGTTTGCATTGTAACTGTTTTGTAAGACATTGAGTTTTTCTTCAAGAACAATATCTGGAAGTGCTCTAGAATAATAAAATTTTTGGAGTTTTTTTCAAGTTTGGGAGTAAGGTTGAAGGGTAAATTTAGATAGTTGATTTTTGAGACTGTCTTGTTCAGTTTCAATGTCTATCTTTTGTTCTAAAATACAGGTGGATTGGTGAACTGAAGTTGAAGCCGGCTCGTTTGACCTTTGTTTAGTAGTAGGAGTAACAAAGGATTCTTCGATTTTTTAGAGTTTCTATTCTACTTCAGTAGGTTTTTGTCGTAACAGCTGACTATATTTTTTTGTTATTTTATATAGTTTAAAAAGAAGAATTGATGGAAAAGAGGTTGAAACCAAAGTTTGAAATTGTAATACTGGGGATTTGGTAACAAAATATTGACCAATGGTTTGAAAGTATTTGTTTGTATAATTGTTTGTTCATAGATATCCTATATATCTTGGGCATCTACTTGATCTCTTGGTTTGGCTTTTTTGAGTTTGAAAGGAGTGGCTGATAATTTCACAGCTTTGTAATTGATTATGACTGGTTGAGACGGTAGAAATTCTACATATACTTCTCTGTTTGTAGTTTGCCATTTTTGTGTAACACAGGCAGAATGATAATCCATTTGTTCTATCTGTGAATATGATTCAAATCATTCAAAAAATTGAATGTGTTCTTGCCGTTGATTCGTGAACTCATAATATCTGTCTTGAATCTGTTGTTTGGCATCTCCTTAGAAATTTGGTGAGAAACCACTTGTTAGTTTGACAGAATTGTGTTCTGCATAGAATTCTTTGCAGAGGAATTACTATGTTGATTTGAAATGGAGGAATCTACTGATAAAACTCTTAATTCTCCTAGAATTTGTCTAGTATTATCTGGAGTATCAGTCATCGTTGAATATGTTAGAAATCTAGGACAGATTCATCATGCTCCTGATGTTCATGAGGTAGAGTTTTCTGGTTGTACCTATATATCTAAGCTTGTGGATTCTAGCTCCAAAAGTCTAGATCCTAATATTAGGTTGCAACTAATGAAGTGGAATCTACGTTTCCTGAGTAAAACTCCTTGACAAATCCATATTGATTGTAGAAGATGCCGAAAATCTTTGACTACAAGATCTATCGAATCCGAATTTGAATAGATCTTGTAGGATATTGAGTGAATACTTGAGACAGTTGTGTTTTGTGCTGGAGTGACAGGAACTATTCTAGATAGCATGCAGTCATTCTGGAAGAATAACTTGACTCCATGTGATTGATCTAGGAGCTAAAATGTTAAATCTCGTAAGATCTGTTTGAAAGAGAGTAGTTTCTCCCTTTTTGCTTCTCATTTTTGCTCCAGTGTTGAAAGTCGAATTCATTGCCTTGTACTGAATCCTTACAAATGATAGCAACAGGAAGAGAACCAGATTTTGCCTTTGTAATTTGTAGTTTTTTGTTTAGTTTCAAACTGTCTAGGATGTTTCGATCCTACAAAGAAACTGTAAAGTTTGAAAAACTGTCAAAATAAACTGGTTCTTTGCACAAGTTTGTTTATGCCATTCTTAGCAGAGAGTAATTAAAGTTTAAAAACCTGCAATCTCTTAAACATAGAAGAAGAGATGCATCTAGTCCTTCCCTTGACAGGGGTTTTGCAGTAATTTGTACTAGTCCAAAATGTAGATAGTTGTACTTTTACTTGTGTTTTTCGATGGTTTTTCTGGTTAGAAGTTTGATCTCTTCATGGTCAGAATTTAAGGCTATGGTTTGCTCCACATTCTTGATTTTATAATCAGTCTTTAAAGATCATTTTGATTCGTAAATGTCATGATTGGAATAAGTTAGAATTTTTCAATTATTAATTGCTTGTTCAATATTTTCCAGATTGATTTCTTCTTTAATGATGTTTAAAGAAGATGAAGATGATGATGTAGATAATTTTAAAAATTTTCTAAATAAAGAAGACATGATTAAAACAAAGTGAGCAAGGAAATTGTAAGAACAAGAAATGAGCAAGTAAATCAACAAAAATAATAAAGCAATAAATAGTTTGGTCGTAATACCCATTTTCCTTAGTTACAGATACCTTTGGGATCCATGGGATAAAAACTATACTTTTTAATGAATTATAATAAAGTTAACTTGGATCTATTAAGATTTTAACTTAATAGATATATTTAAGATATATTTTTTAACTGAACAAAAGATATATTTGTTTGTATAATTGTTTTATTCATAGATACCCTGTATATCTTGGGCATCTACTGGATCTCCTGCTTTGGCTTTTTTGAGTTTGAAAGGAGTGGCTGATAATTCCACAGCTTTGTAGTTGATTGTGATTGGCTGAGACAGTGAAAATTCTGCATATACTTCTTCATCTCAGCCAGTCACAATCAACTACAAAGTTGTGGAATTATCAACCACTCCTTTCAAACTCAAAAAAGTCAAACCAGGAGATCGAGTAGATGTCCAAGATATACAGGGTATTTATGAACAAAACATTATACAAACAAATACCTTCAAACCATATGTCAATACCTTGTTATCAAATCCCCAGTATTACAATCTCAAACTTCGACTTCAACCTCCTTTCCATCGATTATTCTTTTTAAACCATATGAAATACCAGAAACTTATGATCAGCTGTTACGACAAAAACCTACTCAACTAGAACAGAGACTCCAAAAAATCGAAGAATCCTTTGTTACTCTTAATACCAAACAAAGGTCAAACGAGTCGGTTTCAGCATCAGTTCACCAATCCACTTGTGTCTTAGAATAAAAAACAGACACAAAAACTGAACAAGAGAGTCTTGAAAATTAACTATCTAAACTTACCCGTCACCCTTACTCCCAAACCTAGAAAAAATCCCAAAAGCTTTATTATTCTCGAGCAACTCATCCAAACGTTGTTCTTGAAGAGAAATCCAATGTCTTACAAAAGAGTTACAATGCAAACAACATCTATGAATGGAATATGAATGGTATGTCTGAATACAATATTATGACAATCCTCCAGCAAATGACCATGGTGGCCAAAGGATATAGAACCACTCATGGTTATACAGAACAATTAGCTACTTATATTCTTGCTGTAGGATTTACGGGTTAACTCAAAGGATAGTGGGATGAACATCTATCCGCCAATGATGAGTACAACATTATAGAATCTATTAAAATGGATACTCATGGACAACTACGTCTCATAAATAGAGAAACAATTCTAGATTCTGTTTTAATACCAATTTTTTCTATTGCTAAAACTTTTATTGGTGATTCAAGATCTTCAGAAAAAGATCATCTGAATTACTTAACAATTTCAAATGCAGGAATTTGTCTAATTTGTGATGGTAGAAGGACACATTCCTCACTAGGATCTATGCCAGGCTTGATGGCAATCAAACATACTGGAAGAAAAAAATACTTTGATGGCCTTTCAAAATCACTCAGAGACCTTATTCGAGAATAACTTAGAACTCAACACAACGGAGTAGTGCCGTATGAACAATTCACTTATGGACAACTCACAAGTCAAATTCAACAAGTTACACTTAAAATCTGCAGACAAGACAAAATGATGCAACAATTGGCTAAAAACAGAGCACAACGAAGAAAAGATCTTAGATCTTTCTGTGAACAATTTGGTCTTCCATCTTGCCATACCAAAATCAAAAAGGAAAAACATATTCCTCATAAACAGAAAAAATCTACCTATTACCAACCGAGATATCAATCCAAAAGAAAACTTTCGTTCAGACCAAAAAAGCAATCTATCTTTTGAAATTCTAAACCAAAACAAAAACCCGTTGCTTTGCCAGATATCATCTGCCACAAGTGTAACAAACCAGGTCATACAGCCAAATATTGCAAACTCAAAAAGAAAATTCAGTTCCTCTAACTTGATGACCAATTACAACAACAAATATCAAATTTACTTGCTAACTCGAGTGATTATGATATTTCAGGACAAACAGATGAAGAAATAAACCCATCAGATGATAACATCAACCAGTTGCAGAAAGATGACTTTTCTTCACAATCTAGTGAAATAGAGGATGACCCAATCCTGGAATCAATGTCCTGACTAAAGAACAAGATTTAATACTTGATCTTATTGAAAGCATTAATGAGATTGAAAAATGAAAACTTTACTTTGATAAGTTCAAAGAAACTTTGAGCACTCCCACAACTTCAACTTCAACAGCTCAAATAAATCCTTTCTACAAAGATTTCAAAATAGTCAATACCTACAATCTCACAGACATCTCGAATCGATTCCCAAACAAACTTAAAACAGTTATTACAACCCAACACCTCCAATCTGAAATTGCATTGCTCAAAGAAGAAATTAGACTCATCAAAACTAGGCAAGAACTTGATAGACTTGTCATCTAAGATCTCATTACTGACAGAGATAATCGACAGAAAAATGATGAACAGACCTAGTCAACGACAACGATAGGAGATTTCATAAACAAGATTTTCTTCATCTCTACAAAAAAAAATCCAGATCGTTATCCAAGATGATTTCGTCCTAGAAGTTCCAGCCTTATTTGACATAGGAGCTGATCTGAGCTGTATACAAAACGGATTAGTTCCTACCAAATATTTTAAAAAAACCAAAAAAGGACTGCGATCAGCAAACGAAATAAAGTTGCAAATCAATTACAAACTCTCTGAAGTTGCTATCAAATTTCAGTCAGCAACAATCTATGACTCCTTTTTACTTTCTAAAGACCAAACTAATTCAGTTATTTTTAGAACTTCATTCATCA
The DNA here is from genome assembly GCA_024721245.1 of Mitragyna speciosa. Lineage (NCBI taxonomy): Eukaryota > Viridiplantae > Streptophyta > Magnoliopsida > Gentianales > Rubiaceae > Mitragyna > Mitragyna speciosa. The sequence goes on along the minus strand of CM045553.1, from coordinate 27,079,397 downwards.
ACCAAATAATCCCTTATAGACAGATAGAAGAAGGAATGCTACCTGAAAGATTCGGAGGGAAAATCTTTATTCCTTTTGTTAAACAGAAATTTCACCGAGATTTAAATCAAATCTCTCTCAAGACCAATCAAATAAATTTTCTTAAGGAAGAAATCTAATACAAGCAAATTGAAGAACAACTTCAATAGCCGGATATTCAAAGTAGGATATGGGCACTTTAAACAAAATTTCAAGAGCAAGTATGCTCTGAAATTCCAACGGCATTTTGGAATAAGAAACAACATACAGTCACTCTACTTTATAAAAAAGACTTTGACGAACGACAAATTCCAACAAAGGTGAGACCAATACAAATAAATCAAGATCTTCTTCAATATTGCAAGAAGGAGATCGATGATCTACTTCAGAAGAATATTATCTGACCAAGTCAATCTCCCTGGAGTTGCCCGGAATTCTATGTCAATAAAAATTTAGAAATAAAACAAGGAGTTCCCAAGCTTATTATCAATTATAAGTCTTAAAACAAAATTTTGAGATAGAATAGATATCCCATTCCAAACAAGAGGGATCTTCTATAACGCTTTCATGCTGCTAAAATCTTTTCAAAATTTGACATGAAATCTGAATTTTGGCAGATTCAAATTCATTATTTAGATAGATACAAAACAGCATTCACAGTTCTATTTGAACATTAAGAATGGAATGTTATGCCCTTTGGTCTCAAAAATGCTCTTTTAGAATTCCAAAGGATTATGAACGACATTTTCAATCCTTTTTCAACCTTCATCATCGTCTATATTGATGATGTTTTAATCTTTTCCAATACCATTGATTAACATTTCAAACACCTTAATATCTTCCTCCACCAAGTAAAAATCAATGGGTTAGTTATCTCTCAAAAGAAAATTATTCTATTTCAGCCAAAAATTCGATTTCTTGGGCATAACATTTTTCAAGGAACAATCACTTCTATCTAAAGATCTCTTTAATTTACAGAAAAATTTCCTGATCAGATTTTAGACAAACAAGAACTTCAAAAATTCCTTAGTTGTTTAAACTATGTGTCTGACTTCATTCCGAATTTAAGCAACCTTACCAAACCACTATATGACTACCTCAAAAAGACACCTATTCCTTGGACTGATCAACATACTTTGATTATCCGAACTCTTAAACTTCACACAAAAAATTTACCTAATCTTACTCTTCCTGATCCACATGCACCAAAAATTGTTGAAATCGATGCTTCTGACATTGATTATGGTGGTGTAATTAAACAAAAACAAAATGACAAAGAAAATATTATTGCATTTGCATCAAAACATTGGAATAGTTCTCAGCAGAATTATTCTACCATTAAAAAAGAAATTTTGGCAATTGTTCTTTGTATTTCAAAGTTTCAATCTGATTTACTATATCAAAAATTTTTGTTACGTATTAATTGTAAGTCTACAAAAGATGTTTTACAAAAAGATGTCAAAAACCTTGCTTCCAAATAAATTTTTGTAAGATGGCAAGCAATTTTATTTGTTTTCGACTTTGATATTGAATATATCAAGGAAACTTTAAACTCCCTTCTTGATTATCTAATCCGTGAATTTTTGTAGGGTAGGTGAAGATGCCTTGGAAGAAAAAAGAGAAAAAATCTCCAACCCCCTCACGGTACTACAAGTCTTACAGCCACTCAGGGTCTTAATGCCAGGACCCACCATTGGCAATTAACAGGCATAAAATTAAATTCAAGAATAAAGTTAGAAGTTTATAGATCTAAATAAACAATATTATAATAAATTAAATAACATAATTAACACCCCACTTCTTCCTCTGGCTTTGATACCAAACGGGGAGAGAGGACCTTTTAAAAGAACAGAAAGATAAAAGGGAAGAGGTCACCGTCGGACGGCCTCTAGGGGAAAGGATAGGTGGCTCAGCCAACCATAAACATAAATTAATTAACAAAATATAGGAAAAAGATTGAAGGATTGAAGACTTTCAGTGATTGATCTTTCAAAGAAGAAACTAATATTACAATATGAAAGTTTTGAAAGAATTCTCAAAGAAAGACTAAGAATTCTAAAGGAAAGAAAACTTCTCCTTCTGTAGTTTGCCATTTTTGTGTAACACAGGCAGAATGATAATCCATTTGTTCTATCTATGCATATGATTCAAACCATTCAAAAAACTGAATGTGTTCTTGTCGTTGATTCAAAAACTCATAATATCTGTCTTGAATCCGTTGTCTAGCATCTCCTTGGGATTTGGTGAGAAACCATTGTCGTTTTACAGAATTGTGTTCTGCATAGAATTCTTTGCGAAGGAATTCCTTGTTGATTTGAAATGGAGAATCTACTAATAAAACTCTTAATTCTCCTGGGATTTGTCCAATATTATCTAGAGCGTCGGTCATTGTTGAGTATGTTGGAATCTAGGCAGATCATCGTGCTCATGCTCCTGATGTTCTACTGTGAAATTTTTCGTTTGTACCATATATCTAGCTTGTGGGATTCTAGTTCCAAAATCTAGATCCTAAATGTTGGTTGCAACTGATGAAGTGGATCTGTGTCCCTGAATAAAAATCCTTCTTGACAAATCTATATTGATTGTGGAAGATGTTGAAAATCTTTGACTACAAGATCTATCAAACCGAATTTGAACAGATCCTGTAGGATATTGAGTGATACTTGAGACAGTTGTGTTTTTGTGCTGGAGCGACAGGAACTATTTCTGATAGCATCCAATCATTTGAAAGAGTAACTTGACTCCATGTGATAGATCTAGAAACTAAAATGTTTGATCTCGTAAGATCTGTTTGAAAGAGAATAGTTTCTCCCTTTTTGCTTCTCATCTTTGCTCCAGTGTTGAAAGCCGAATTCATTGCCTTATACTGGATCCTGTAAATAATAGCAATAGGAGGAGAAACAGATTTTGTCTTGTAATTTGCAGTTTTTATGTTTAGTGTTAAAGTGTCCAGGGTGTTTCGGTCCTACAAAGAAACTGTAAAGTTTGAAAAAATGTCAAAATAAACTGGTCCTTTGCACAAGCTTGTTTCTACCATTCCTAGCAGAGAGTCATTGAAGTTTAAAAACTTGCAATCTCTTAAACGTAATTGAAGAGATGCATCTAGTTCTTCCTTTGACAGGGGTTTTGCAACAATCTGTACTAGTCCAAGATGTAGATAGTTGTACTTTTGCTTGTGTTTTTTGATGGTATTTCGGGATAGAAGTTTGATCTCTTCATGGTCAAAATTTAAGGCTATGGTCTGCTCCACAGTCTTGATTGTATAATCAGTCTTTAAAGACCATTTTGATTCATAAATGTCATGATTGGAATAAGTTGAAATTTCCAATTATCAATTGCTTGTTCAATATTTTCCAGATTGATTTCTTCTTTAATGATGTTTGAAGAAGATGAAGATGATGATGCAGATGATTAGAAAAATTTCTAAATAAAGAAGACATGATTAAACAAAGTGAGCAAGAAAATTGTAAGAACAAGAAATGAGCAAGTAAATCAACAAAGATAATAAAGCGGTAAACAGTTAGATCGTGATACCCTTTTCCCCTAGGTACAGATACCTTTGGGATCCATGGGATAAAAACTATACTTTTTAACGAATTATAATAAAGTTAACTTGGATCTATTAAGATTTTAACTTAGATCTTATCCTTTATGGTTATACCATACTGGATTTCTCCAACCACCTCAACGGTGCTACAGGTCTTACAGCCACTCAGGGTCTTAATGCCAGGACCCACCGGGAAGAGAGGACCTTTTAAAAGAACATAAAGGTAAAAAGGAAGAGGGTCATCACCGGACGGCCTCTAGGGGAAATGGATAGGTGGCTTAGCCAACCATAAGCATAAAATAATTAACAAAATATAGGAAACAAATGCTATCTTTTGTTCATAAACAAATCAGATTCAGTATCTATCTTTTGTTCTAAGATAGATACTAAATCTATCTTTTGATAGAGACATGTAGACTGGTAAACAAATGCTGAGACAGGTTCATTTGATTTTTGTTTGGATTTTGTAGTAATAAAGGATTCTTCTATCTTTTGAATCCTATGCTCTAGGTCTGATGGTTTTTGTCTTAATTACTAATCATTTTTTTTGGTTTTTCTTATGGCTTGAAGAGAGGTATTTTGGAAGAAGATGTCTGGGTAGTTTGAGGAACTAATAGTTTAGTGGAAAGATATTGCCCTATGGTTTGAAGGTATTTGTTTGTATAGTTGTTCTGCTCATAAATACCCTAAATATCTTGAGCATCTATTGGATCACATTGTTTGGCTTTCTTGAGTTTGAAAGGAATGGCTGATAATTCAACAGCTTTGTAATTGGTTGTGACTGCCTGAGAGTATGGAAATTCTGTGTGTACTTTACTTTCTGCAGTTTGCCATTTTTGAGTAACAAAAAATAGAAAGATAATCTGTCCGATCTACTTGTGGATATGTTTCAAACCATTCAAAGAAATAGACATGTTGTTGTTTTTGATTCATAGAAGAATAATATTCTTCCTGATTGTGTTTTCTAGCATCTCCTTGGAATCTATTGAGAAACCATTGTTGCTTGTCAGAAATGTGTTTCGCATAAAAAACCTTATGGAGAAATTCCTTGTTAATTTGGAATAAAGAATTTGTTGATAAAACTCTTAATTCTCCTAAAATTGGTTCAGTATTTTCTGGAGTTTATGTCATGGTGGAATATGTTGGAGATCTAGGTAGATCGTCATGATCTTGATAGTTGGATGTTGTAAAGTTTTCTATTTAGATTGTATATTTGGCTTGCAGTATTCTAGCTCCATAATCTAGATCTTGAATGTTTGTTGAGATTGAAAAAGAAGATTTGCCCCTTTACGTAAAACTCCTTCTTGACAAGTCCATGTTGATAGTGGATGTTGTTGAGAATCTTTGACTACATGATCTATCAAAACGAATTTGAACAGATCCTGTAAGATATTGGGTGATGCTTGAGATAGTTTTATTTTGTGCAGGGGCTACTGGAACTTTCTTAGAAAGCATCTAGTCATCTGGAAGAGTAACTTTACTCCATGTGATTGATCTGAAAACTGAGATATTAGATCTAGTAAGATCTGTTTGAAAGAGAGTAGTTTCTCCCTTCTTGCTTCTCGTTTTTGCTCTAGTGTCGAAAGCTGAGTTTATTGCCTTGTACTGGATCCTGTAAATAATAGTAACAGGAATAGAACCAGATTTTGTTTTGTAATTTGCAATTTTTATGTTTAAGGTTAAAGTGTCAAGGATGTTTCTGTCTTGTAAAGACACTGTGAAGTTTGGAAAACCGTCAAAATAAACTAGTCCTTTGCATAGGCGAGTTTCCGCCATTCCAAGCAAGGAGTCACTGAAATTCAGGAATCAGCAATTTCTTAAACAAAGTAAAAGAGATGTATCATGTCCTTCCCTTGTAAGTGGTTTTGCTACAATTTGAACAAGTCCAAGATAAAGAGAGTTGTACTTTTTTTGTGTTTCTCAATAGTCTTTCGAGATAATAGCTTGATCTCCTCATGGTCAGAGTTTAAGGCTATGGTCTGCTCCACAATCTTGATTGTATAGTTGGTCTTTAAAGACCATTTTGATTCATAAATCTTGTAATTGGGATAAGTTGGAATCTTCCAATTATTCATTGCTTGTTCAATGTTTTCTAGATTGATTTTTTCTTTAATAATATTTGTAGAAGATGAAGATGATGATGCAGATGATTTAGAAAAGTTTCTAAATGAAGAAGACATGATAAGAATTTAAAAATTGAAAGTAGTAAAAGAAAAGCAGTAGATAGAAAGTGGTAAGCAAATCAAATTGTAAAAACTATACTTTTGTGATCCATGGGATAAAAACTATATCTTTCAACAAATTATAATAAAGTTAACTTCGATTTATAAAATTTTAACTTAGATCTTATCCCTTATGGTTACACCAAACTAGATTTCTCCAATCCCCTCAATAGTGCTACAGGTCTTACAGCCACTCTGGGTCTTATTGCTAGGACCCACCGTTGGCAATAAATAGGTGTAAACATAAATTCAAGAATAAAGTTAGAATTTTACAGATCTTAATAAACAATATTATAAAAAATTAAAAGACATAATTAACACCTCACTTCCCCCTCTGGCTCTAATACCAAACGGGGAGAGAGAACCTTTATTTATATATCTTTTTAAATTCTTATGTTGTCTTCTAAATTTAGAAATTTTTCTAAATCATCTGTATCATCATTGTAGATACTAAATTTTGACACACCACTCATTTTTTAATATTAGGAAACTTTTTTCTATTATTTGGAGTCAAATCTTGATTTTTGAACAAAAATGATAAAGTCAGCAATTTTGGGGGGTAAAATATTAATTTTTAGCGTGCAAATATTTTTTTTGGTTAGTTTTTGAGTTCTAAATACATATTTTGTATTTTTATACATGTTTCTAAATTTTGTGATTTTTTCGTATTTAATTGATATTTTTCTGTACATTTCGTTAGTGCAAGGACAAAATGCTTATTTCGTCTCGCAAATATCATTTTCACTCATTTTCATGTCCTAAATTTGTTTTTCAGGTTTTTAAAGCATTTTCTAAATTTTTATAATTTTTTGGTATCAATTACTATTTTTCGGTAAAAACTCTGTCCGTGGGGTAAAATGGTCATTTTGTACACGAAATATATTTTTGACCGAGTTTTTAGTTTATATAAAATTTGTTATTACATTTTCTGTTTCTTTTGTTCTTTCTTTTTTTCTTTTTTCTCTTGTCACTTTGTGGAGCTTCTTTTAGAAAAAGCATGACATTTTTTTATTTTTAATTTTAGTTTTTTGGGTGTCAAAAATCTTTTTTTTAAGGATAAATTTGTAATTTAATGGTTGGGGGGCATTTCAGTCATTTTTACTTATTTCTTAGAGGTGAAGACTTTTGCACTATAAATAGTCTAGAGAAAAAAAAAGAAGAGTTTAGAGAGTTTTTAATTTTTAGTTTTTATTATACCAAGAACACCAAAAAACACACACACTTTTTCCTACAATTTTTTAGTACACTTTCAAACTTTTCACCAAGAATCCCAAAAATACCTAACAAGATTTTAGTACATCTTCTTGCATGCACACATCACATACCAAAAACACCTACTAGATTTTAGTATATCTTCGTACAAACACACACAATGCACACCCATAACACACAGTAACACACATTTACAAACACACCATCAGATTCACACACATAACACACACATTCAGTCACACATATACACATAGTCACTCAAATGCACAGTTCACAAACACACATTCAATCATGCTGCCACACATACTACACACACTCACATTACACTAGAAACACACACCAGATTCACTCACTTCACACACAACTCATGCAGACACATCCAATTTCACACATAATTCCACGCCCTGATGCAAAAACACATAGCCTAAGCTCCCTCATTCATAACCAATCTAGAATCACAAACCCCCAACCCAAGCCACAAAACATGCCTCCAATGCCACCACCGTTCAACCTCCAAGACCCACCACTTCCTCAGCCTTCAAGCCACTAATTTCCTGCAAATTCTAGCCCCAAAATCTTGCACAAAACAACCAAAAAACCTGTGAATTCTAGCCACCAAAATCCAAATTCCAGGCACCAAAACCTGCAAATTTCAGCCCCAAAATCCTGCACAAAATAGCCAAAAAACCTGCAAATTCTAGCCACCAAAACCTACAAATTTCAGCCCCAAAATCCTACACAAAATAGCCAAAAAACCTGTGAATTCCAGGCACCAAAACCTGCAAATTTCAGCCCCAAAATCCTGCACAAAATAGCAACGAAAAAAACTTGCGAATTCCAGCTCCAAATTCCTGCGAAGAAAACCCAAACAACTTGCTAAGAACAGCCACCAAAAAGCCCAACAATTGGCCACAAAATAGTTGCAATCAATCCCCAAAATCACCACATAACTGCCCCCAATCACCGCATAAACACCACAGTCCAAATCTGCTCCGTCACCACAGCCTTGCAAAGCCATCCAAACCTAGTTAAAATTGCACCCAAAAATTAGTTTTACCAAAACAAATAAAACCACCATAACCAGCTCCACTGCAGCTATATTCAGGCCCCATAATTGATGTGAATCTCCAAAAATTGTAGCCTAAAGAATTCCACTATCCACTGCTAGTAACGAATCATCACCTCCCACGGCCCAATTGTGGCTCCAGAACTCAGCCGTGGACTGTCGCTTCTCTCAATCAACCACACTAGCGACACCTGAAACACCACCAATCGCAACCTGAGCTCCACCTCCCCTGTCATCGCCGAAATGAAACAACCCAGCAGTGGCACACGACCATCCTTCTCCACGCACCATCACCAAGTCCCCTCTGGAATACAAGTAAAATTTTCTTTGTAGTTGTTATTATTTGCTTAACTAATTCCTAGTAGATGTATAGATTGGATTACCGATATTGGGATTTTGAATTTGGAAATTTGGGAATGAAGAGCTTGACAGAGAAATTGGTGAATTTAGCTTTGGGATTTCTTGGGAGAGGAAGACAGAGAGAACAGAGAATGGGAGAGGGCAAAAGGAGAGGGAAAACAGATTCAGTAAGGAAGAAAAGAAAGGGGAAAAGAAGAAGATGGCTTGGGTGTAAGAATGTATTTCGGTTGAAAGAAAAAATCTGGAGAGAGAGGGAATGAAAAAGAGAAAATAGGGGAAAAGAGCGAAAGAACAAAAGAGAATATGGGATTGGGAAATTTTGAAATGAAAGAAAGATTTGGGTATAAATCAAAGAATTGGCCGTTGATCATTTGGTTTTGGCACTTTGGATTTACAGATTTAGGAGTTTGAACTTCTATGAGTTGAAAATGACAATCTGGAGGGGAGTATGAAATTCGGGGTGCAGAAGGTTGAAGAAGCCGATGAAGAGATTGAGAAATTTCAGGAATTTTTTAAAGACTTTAGATTTTAATCATTTCTGCTGAAAAATGAAGACGACTTTGGGGTTTCTTTCGGGAGATGTCACGTGTCCTTAATTTGGTTATTGTATCTTTTTATAAGGTTCCATACATTCCATTAGTTTTTAATTTAGTTGGTCGTTCATTAGTTGGTCTTACTTTTAGGTTTAATTAGTTTTTAGTTTACTGAATGATTTTGATACTATTTAGTATATGCTTTGCTATTTTATTTAATTAATGGATTTTGTGTACTTTTAGCCTTTTAGGTATTATCCTTGGGATTTTTATTGATTTTAATATAGGCATTTATTTTAACCCTTATACTTGCTGGAATTTATTGTTTCACTTCTCCCACTTGTTGGAATTTTAATTTTACGTACCACACCTGCTGGAATTTTTTCTAAGTCCATTGAACATTGCTGGAATTTTGGACCCAAGTCTTATGTTGCTGGAATTTTTATTCTAAATCCCTAGATTTGCTAGAAGTTTTGTTCTAAGCCTCGATCTTGCTGGAATTTTTAATTTTACCCCGATTTGCTGAAATTTTTTTAATTTGCTAGAATTTCTATTTTAGCCCTCAATTTGATAGAATTTACTTTCTTATATTTTGTTTATCCAAAGTAATGGTACCTTGACATGTTTTTTTTGTGTTCTTAAGCATTTGTACCGGGTCTTCAAAGAGGTATCCCTATTTTCTCATTAATTTCATCTTTTGTGCTTTAATGTGCCCCTATGTGATTTATTATGCATTTTCCTTTATGGTATTTAATTTAAAATTTTATTATTTTGGCAAAAATGTATTATTTTTGTATTTAGCTAGTCAAATGTAATAGTTTGGTTATGTTTCTTATATTCTTAGCAAAATTTTTGTACTTAGATAGTAAGTGTAATAGATAGGTCGTTTTTACTACTTCTCCCAAAAATTATAGCTAACTTCTCAATGTAATAGTTAGGGTTTATGTGCTTTTGCATGCTTGCGTGCATATTTGTTTTACCGTTTTCCTTAGGAGTTACATCTAGATATCATGTTTATGTGTTATGTGCTCCTACATGTTCTTATATGCATTTATATGTTTATTTGCTTTTGATTATGCTTTATTACTTTGATTTATGTTTTATTAGTTTATCATTATCCCGTCGCCACGCTAGTCCAATGCTAGTTGTGGTTGTGCCGCTTCCCGGCTAGTCCAATGCTAGTGGGATTCTCTAGAACGGGTTAGTCCAATGCTAGACCCTTAGGTCATTTTAGTGTTAGTATCACTATTTGTGTGCATTTCACTTCCCATTTCACACACTTGTACTTTTCTTTCCATTTTGCGTGATTATTATTATAAAATTATTATTATTATTATTATTATTATTATTATTATTATTATTATTATTATTATTATTATTTATTTTGACGTATCTTCAAGTGCATGACATTTAGGTTGAATTTTCACTTAGAAGTTAGGTTATTTTGTGTGATCCGACTAGAAATAGTCACCTGCTCACGTGGGAAGCCGCGGCGTACATGCCGTTCCCCCCTTCCGTGAGTAGGAGCATTCAGTTACGAGTTATTAGTCTCCCGTACCAGTTATGTTGCATACACACTTTCTTCGATCACTTATTATCTATATTACTATTTTTCTTTTCTTTTTGCATTTCATTTTGCATAGATGCTCGTGACTCCCTCGAGGCCTCATTTTAGGTTTCGCAATTAATTCGATAATCTCGACCAAGTCTCGATGAGACATTTTGACCCTCTCAATACTCACATTTAGATTAGGATTTGCATTCATATAGATACATCAAACGCGATTGAAATAAGGGTTCTTTTAGGAAAATTTGATTAAATCTCGCAACTAGCCTCGTCTAGGTAGAAAGGGTGCCTTAGGCGCAAACCTTTGCTTTACCTTTCTTCAAATGTGACTCCCGAACCTTTCTCTCTTGTTTTTCGTAGATCGGAGTCAAAAATTAGTTTTTGAATATTTTTCTAAATTTTTTATTTTATTTTATTAAATGATTTTTTTTAGTGACTTGGTACACCCTAACTCCATACCAAGTGGCGACTTCATTTTTAAAATAAAACCTTTTTTTAAAATTAGTTGGCCAAAACTGTCGCACTTTTAGTTATGGCCTTGTTTTTATTTTTTAAAATACCATTTTTTTTAATAACACTTTTCACTAAAAAGCTAATTTTCTCACACACGCATGGTTTTTCAAATAACCTTTCTTTTTAAAAACGATTACCGAATCGAATCGCCTTTTCGAGGCGCGACAGTCGCGGACCGACCCGTGCTATCAATTTTGGGACACGAAAATCATCTTCAACTTCTTCAAATATTATTAAAGAAGAAATCAATCTGGAAAACATTTAACAAACAATTGATAATTGGAAGATTCCAACTTATCCCAATCATGAGATCTATGAATCAAAATGGTCTTTAAAGACTAACTATACAATCAAGACTATGGAACAGACCATCACATAAACTCTGACCATGAGCAGATCAAGCTATTATCTCGAAAGACTATCGAGAAACACAAACAAAAGTACATCTTCATCTTGGACTTGTTCAAATTGCAGCAAAATCCCTTACAAGGGAAGGACTTGATACATCTCTTTTACTTTGTTTAAGAGATTGTAGATTCCTGAACTCCAATGACTCCTTGATTGGAATGGTGAAAACTAGCCTATGCAAAGGACCAGTATACTTTGACAGTTTTTCAAACCTCACAGTGTCTTCATAGGACAGAAACATCCTTGAAACTTTAACCTTAAATATAAAAACTACAAATTACAAAACAAAATCTAGTTCTCTTCCTGTTGCTATTATTTACAAGATCCAGTACAAGGCAATGAATTCAACTTTCAACATTGGAGCAAAGATGATTAGCAAAAGAGGGAGAAATTGCTCTCAGTTCCCAGATCAATCACATGGAGTCAAGTTACTTTTCCAGATTTTTTTTTTTTTGGCTAACCCCATACCCGGGGGGGGGGGGGGGGGACGCCACTCCCAAATTTTATTAAACTAAGGAAATAATACAAGGAGGGGGGCCAAACCAAACCTCCAATTATTACATATTGAGATAAATTTATAACAAAGGAAATTAGGAGTACTACTCCCTTTACAATATTTGAAATTAAAAACTCTTAAATCTAAAGCATGGAAAACCTAATTTATCAATCCTAATTGCTCCACGAACAGCCTTTGGGAGAGAAGAAAACGTGTAAAATACTCGTGAAGTGCCCAGGTGGATACCCTCATTAGACAATAGATCTGCAGGACCATTAGCTTGCCTGAAACAATGAGAGAAAAGGCCGCAAGATGGCTGAAACTTTTTAATTTTCTCATAAATGTGCCTAAGTGACCAAGGGCAAGAAGTAAGGCCTCGAAGAATGTTTATAAGAATAAGAGAATCAGACTCCACATGTAAAGTATTATATCCATTTTCACAACAAATTTGAATCCCAAATAACATGGCCTTAAATTCAGCCTCCAAACTAGTACCGTATCCAAAGGCAGTAGCAAAAGCCAAAATAAATTGACCCTGTTCATCCCTTAGGATCCCTCCACCTCCACATTCTCCAGGGTTACCCTTAGAACACCCATCAGTATTCAATTTGAACATGCCCCTACCAGGCCACCATTTAACCATAGTCACCCCAATACTAGGTTTTTTCTCACTCACAGTATCAACAAAATCAAACCAGTTTTTATCGACTATTGTAGTATTGAACTTAAGCTCATAGGTCATTTTCACATCAACAAATATCTTACCCACGATTTTGTCCCACTTTGGCAGCTCATTAGAAAAAAACCAATCATTTCTTGCTCTCCAGAGATGCCAAAGGATGGCAAGTGGAGCAACTTGTAACAAAAACTTTTGGTATTTGTTCTTCCAAGGCATAACACACCATTGCATCAATCTTTTACGCACGCCTTGTTGTTTAATGGCTATGCCAATTGGCTGCTCAAAAACTTTTCCATACCTGCCCAGGAACTTCACCAAAACTAAAGATATGGTCTATGGTCTCTTCAGAGTGTCTATCACAACAATAACACCACGAAGGGCCATGCAACCCAAACATCTGTAAAGTTTCAGCAACCGGGATTTTCCCCTTTAAAAGTCTCAAAATGAAGAAAGAGATTTTGATAGGAATAGCATTATCCCAAATTAAGGAATAAATTAAGCTCTTACTTCGTACTTGGCGACTATTTTCAAAAGCTGATTTAAGAGAAAACTCCCCAGATGTAGATAACTTCCACACAAGAATATCCGGACCCGTAGCATCAGGAGGTTCAATATTCCTAATTTCCTGCACCACTGAGTAAGGTAAGGAAATTAAACAGTTTATTTAAATCCCATCCATTCTCCCTTATAAAATCGCAAACCTGATAAGAAACATGGCTAGCGGCATATGATGACAGGACTCCCGAGTCAACCCAAGTGTCATGCCAAAAATTTATTTCACCATTCCTCAACTGCCAGAACATATTAGCTTCAGCAAGATGCCTCATCTCCAACATTCGTCTCCATGTCCCTGAATCCAGAGGAGACTGGGAAACCTGCATGGGATGTCTAGACTTACAATATTTAGCATGCAAAAAGTTCGCCCATAAAGACTCATTTCTTCGAAAAAGCCACCATAGCTTTATTGACATAGCATTATACACATCCATCAGACTTCGTATCCCCGCACCACCCTCATTCGTAGGAAGACACAAATTGCTCCAACTAATCCAGTGTCTTTTAGCCCCCTCTTGAGTATGATTCCACAAGAATCTTGAAAAAAGCCTCTCAAGCTGCAAGAAAATTCCCTTTGGGGGAGATGAAACAGCAAGAATATGCAAGGGAATAGCAGATAGGACATGTTTAATAAGGATCAACTTCCCACCAAAAGACAGTAATCTGTTATGCCATATAAAAATCTTCCCCACTATTGATTGAACTAGGTCAGAAAAATAATGACTTTTCCTTCTACCATAGTAAAGGGGACATCCAAGATAACGAATAGGAAAATACTTCCTTGAAAAACTAGTTATTTGAGAGATAATAGAGACCCGACCTGGGGGAGTGCTATGATGGCATAGAAAGCCACTCTTCAAATTATTAATTTTTTGGCCTGAGCATTCTTCATATTTTCTCAATGTATCCATAATTATCTTTAAAGACCGTCTATCTGCACCTGAAAATAACATCACATCATCTGCAAATCCCAGGTGAGTAATAGGTGGACAATTACGTGGAACAGAAAAAGGGGTGAATTCTCGGGTAAAAAGAAGAGAATTTAGGGCTCTTGAAAGGCCTTCAGCACCAATGATAAAAAGTCCAGGGGAGATAGGATCCCCTTGTCGCAATCCTCGAGAAGATTTAAAGAATCCATGTAGCGCTCCATTAATAATGACAGAGAACCAACAATTAGAAACTAGTCTCCAGATCATGTCAATCCTAACGTTCACCAAACCCAAAAGCCCTCAAGATACCCATCAGGTAAGGCCAGGATACCCTATCGTATGCCTTTTCCATGTCAAGCTTTACAACCACATTACCCCCACGCTGTTTCTTTCCTAGGCCCTTGATCAATTCCTGGGCCAATAAGACATTCTCAGCTAACTGTCTGCCTCTAACAAAACCACTTTGTTGGGGAGAAATAATTTTAGGCAAGATCCCTGCCAACCTGTCAGCCAAAAGCCTAGAAATAATTTTATTAATAAAATTACATAAGCTTATTGGGCGAAACTGAGTGAAGTCTTGAGGATGAGAAACTTTAGGAATAAGAATAAGCATTGTAGAGGTAACAGACCTTGGTAACTCTTCCCCACAGAAAAAGGAAATAACTGCCTGATAGACATCTGCACCCACAATATCCCAAGCTGCAGAGAAAAACTTACCCGTGAAACCATCTGGCCCTGATGCGCTCTCCCCATCCATATCAAAAATAACTGTACGAACTTCCTCTATGGATGGAAAATCTTCCAACATACAACGATCCTCCTCTGCAAGCAAGCTAGGAATATGCTGAAAATTCAAGTTTCCACCTCCCCCTTCATTAGATAATAAATTAGAAAAAAATTGACAAGCTTCCTGAGCTATAACCTCCTCATCAGTTATCCAGTCTCCACGAGCCCCTTTAATACGGTGGATAATAGTTTTCTTCCGTCTATCTGCAACAATAGAATGGAAATATTTAGAGTTTTTCTCACCTTCACGCCACCATTTTACCCTCGCCTTTTGCGACCAAAATTTTTCTTCAATGGAGATAACTTTATTCAGCTGAGCTCGAGACTTTTGCATTAACTCAAGATTATTTGTGGAGTTATCCTCATCAAAAACTTGTTCTGCCTCTTTGGCCTGTTTCTCTGCCTCTCTCACATTCTGGAAAATGTCGCCAAACGTCTCACGTGACCACAGTTGTAAACGTTTTTTAACCTTTTTTAATTTTGCAACTAGTAACAACATAGGCGATCCCAGACAATCATCCTGCCAACAGCTCCGAACAACTTCTAGAAAACCCTTATGCTGAGTCCAGAAATTTAAAAAACGGAATTGCTTAGGCTTACCATCCCCCTTAGTAGAAACTGAAACCAGTAACGGAGCATGATCAGATGGACATCGTACCAAGTGTTGAACTTCAACCAGCACATTTAAATTTAGCATCGTTTGATTTAAGAGAGTCCTGTCTAATCTTTTCCAAACTCTGGCCTGCCCATGCCTATTGTTACACCACGTATACGGAGAGCCACTAAAACCTGCATCACAGATTTGAAGATCATGCATAAATTCTAAAAAATCCACAGCCTCATTAACCCGAAAAGGACGGCCCCCTTTTTTTTCTTCTGCATTTACAATCACGTTAAAGTCACCCATAATCATCCATGGCATATCAGTTCTTGCATCATTTTTCAAAGAATCCCATAGGGTTCGACGTTCTTCTTCCAAACACTTTGCATGAACAAAAGAAACCAAACATGTTTGCGAGAATAAAGAACTCTGAACCTCCACAGAAAGGTGTTGAGTACTTTCGCTAATTAAAGTCAATGAAAGTGACCTACGAAAGAAAATCCAGATCGTGCCATCCCCATTATATATTCCTAAATCCATCCCCAACTTCATACGAATATATTCAAATCTTCTAGTATCCATTTTTGGTTCAGCAAGTGCAAGAAATTGAAGAGAATGCAACTTTATTAGCTTTTTCAATCTATTCAAATTAGGAGCTCTTCCAACCCCCCGAATATTCCAGAACATGCACTTTATCATTGAGATAAAATATCAAAGGAATTATTTAAGGATTTGGTTTTAGATCGGAGGATTCTATCAGAAACCAAGAACCTAACACCCTTTTTACCTCGAGTAGGTTTCCTCCATTCAGCATTGATATCATCTCTAACATCCTCCATCCGCTTGTAACTTGTTTCCAGGTTGCAGTATTCTAAGTCTAGCTCATGTCCAGTTTGTTGTTTCGGCCTTGCTGCAGCTTCCCTTGTTCCTCTGGGTGATAAATTCCCAGCAACAACCTCCACCTCATGAAGTAGAAGACCAGGTCCATCCACATCTTTTTCCACCCCAGCAGAACCTAGGTTCTCCAACCGTAAGTCACAATGTTTCTGGACTTGTTCATCCATCAAACCCTCGACATGCAGATTTTGTTCCTGCACCCCAGGCGTAGCACTCCCTTTCGTAGCTTCCATATTGATTGCTTCGATACCAGGGACCTCCCTAGTAAGTTCCGGCTCATTCACCAGGTTTTTGACAGGCGAATTAGTCACCTGAAAAACTTGACCGCTCTGTTGCGCACCTTCCAGGCCTCTCGCGCTTTGCTCTCCCTCCGTCTGTGTATGCTGGACCTTCGGACGATAGTGTGGTTTTACGATTTGGCCATTGTTGTGGTCTTCCACCACCTGCTTATCCTTGCCTTTTGGATTGAGAAATCTGCAACTGGAGGTGTCATGCCCTTGTTTACTACAGTGAGTGCAATAAGGAGGAAGATCTTCATACCGAATCTTCTGCCAGAACCCGTCTGCACCAGATGCAATCCATACACGACCAGGAAGTTGTTGAGTGATATCTACATCGACACAAACCCTTGCCAAGTGAGGTCTAGCCAGTGTTGACGTAGCAGTATCCAATTTTAGAGGATTACCCACTGCACTGCAGATAGAAAATAGTGCAGATTTATCAAAGAAGTGCACCGGTAGCCCCTCTAGTGCGACCCAAACTGGAGCCCGAGTAGATTCTGTATCCACCCTAAACTCGGTGGACCACTTAAACACTCTCATAGGGAAATCAGTTATCACCCAAAGACCCCTCATCCAGCAACGTAAATAGTCCTCTTCATTGGACAACCTGATCAACACATGGCGATGGTCCAGCAAACCTAAGGAGAAGTTACCCGAAAAAACCTATAGCAGCAAAGGCCTTCCTCATTGAATCCATGTTTGGTCTTCCATGGGAAAACTTACCTATCAGAGCAAACTGGAAAGGTGCAGCCAATTTTTTCACATCATCTTGAGAAAAAACCACAGCCGGTTCTCCCTTATGTATTGATGGGGGCTTGATCTTCAGAGGAGAAAGTGTTTTGTTAATCAAGACGTCTGCAAATGATCTATTCGGTTGCTTAGGTTGCCCTCCTAACACTAGGTTGAAGGGCCTCCATAAACCCTAAAATCAAACTCAAGAATCGGCAATAGAGAGAAAATAATAGAGAGAGAAACTAGAGAGAGAAAATGATTTTTCCTTTTAAGGTTGAGGTTTAGAATAATTGGATTGAATTGACTTCAACGAATTTGAAAACATTCAAGGCAAACGAATAACTTGACTGTCTTGATTGATTGGAACAGTTTTTCCTTGAGGTTGAGTTCACCAAGTTATTCGACCAATTTTTGTCTTGATTGTGTTGGACAAGTTCCACAGGGTCATGAGTTTATCAAACTGATTTTCAATAGTTCTTTAGTTACTTTTCCAGATGACTAGATGCTTTCTGAAATAGTTCCAGTAACCCTGCACAAAATACAACCATCTCAAGCATCACCAAATATCCTACAGGATTTGTTTAAATTCGTTTTGATAGATCTTGTAATCAAAGATTCTTAACATCATCAACTATTAATATGGACCTATCAAGAAGGAGTTTTACGTAGGGACGCAAATCTACTTCTTTAGTCTCAACAAACATTCAAGATCTGGATTATGGAGCTAAAATTCCACAAGTCAGATATATAGTCCAAACAGAAAATTCTATATTAGATCACCAAGAGCATGATGATCTGCCTAGATCTCCAACTTATTCAACTATGACAGAAACTCCTGAAAATACTGGACCAATTTTAGGAAAATTAAGAGTCTTATTAGCAGATTCTTCATTCTAAATTGACAAGGAGTTTCTCTGCAAAGAATTTCATGTGGAACACAATTCAGATAAACGGCAATGGTTCTTCAACAAATATCAAGGAGATGCCAGAAAACATATTCAAAAGGAATTTTATGCTTCTTCGAATAAAAAATAGAAACACATCCATTTCTTTGAATAGTTTGAGACATACCCACAAGTAGATCGGCCAGACTATCCTTCTATTTGTGTTATTCAGAAATGGCAAACTACAGAAGAAGAAGTATAAGCAGAATTTCCACCTTCTGAAGCAGTCACAATCCATTACAAAGTTGTTGAGTTATCAGTAGTATGTTTCAAACTTAAGAGAGCCCAACAAGGTAAAACAATAGATGCCCGAGATATTCAGGGTATCTATGAGCATAACAACTATACAAACAAATATCTTCAAACCATAGGCCAATATCTTTCTACTAAACCATTAGTTCTTCAAAATACCTAGACATCTTCTTCATCATTTTCAAAAATACCTCTCTTCAAACCATATGAAATACCAGAAAAATATGGTTAGCAGTTTAGACAAAAGCCCTTAGATCTAGAATATAGGATTCAAAAAATTGAAGAATCCTTTATTACTCCAAAATCCAAACAAAAATCAAATGAACCTTCCTCAGTATCTGTTCACCAATCTAATTGTGTCTTAGAACAAAAAATAGATACTAAATCCAATCAAGAGAGTTTGGAAAATCAAATCTCTAAACTTAGTCTTCAACCTTATTCCCAAAACTGGAAAAACTCACAAAAACTTTACTACAAAAGGTCGACTGATCCAGACGTTGTTCTTGAAGAAGAACCCAACATTCTGCAAACAGTTACAATGCAAACAACATCTATGAATGAAGTATAGATAGTATGTCCGAATACAACATTATGACAATCCTATAGCAAATGACCATGGTAGCAATATCATACAGAACTTCTCATGGTTGTACAGAATAGTTAGCTGTTCACATCCTTGCAGGAGGATGTACTGGTCAGCTTAAGGGATGGTGAGATAAGCATCTATCCCCTGAAGATAAACATAACATCATGGAATCTATCAAATTGGACACAAATGGTCAACTAATTCTCAGAAATTGAGAGACTATTCCAGATTTTGTTTCAACTCTGATTTTTTCAATTGCTAAAAATTTTATCGGTGTTTCAGGAATTTTTAGAGAAAGATCTTCTGAATTACTTAACAATATTAAATGCAAGAATTTGTCCGACTTTCAGTGGCATAAAGACACATTTCTTACTAGAATTTATGCCCGACCAGATGGCAATCAAACATATTGGAAGGAAAAATATTTTGATGGATTTCCAAAATCACTCAGAGATCGAGTTCGAGAAGAACTCAGGACTCAGCACAATGGAGTAGTGCCATATGAACAACTTATTTATGGCCAACTCACAAGTCAAATCCAACAAATTACATTAAAAATCTACAGACAAGATAAGATGATGCAATAATTAGCCAAAGACAGGGCACAAAGGAGAAATATCTTGGACCTTCTGTGAACAATTTGGCCTTCCATCTTGCCATACTAAAACCAAAAAAAAAAAAAAAAAACACCTTTCTAACAAGCGGAAAAACCCTTCTCATTAGCCCAAATATCAATCCAAAAAAAGACTCCATTTTAAACCAAGAAAACAATTAACATTTACCCCTCAAAAACCAAAGCCTAAATAGTTCCCTGCCTTACCAAATATCATTTGCCACAAATGTAACAAACCGGGACATATTGCGAAATATTGCAAGTTGAAAACAAAAATGAATCTCTTCAACTAGACGAACAGGTACAACAACAAATATCATATTTACTGGCTAATCCAAGTGATTCTGATATTTCAGGTCAAACAGATGTAGAATATTCATCTAAAGAGAATATCAACCAGTTTTAGGAAGACGAGATATCTTCATAAACTAGTGAAACAAGGGATGACCTTAGTCCTCAAATCAACGTCCTCACCAAAGAACAAGATTTAATGCTCAACCTCATTGAGAGCACTAATGAGCCAGAAAAACAAAAACTCTACCTTGATAGATTCAAAGAAACCCTAAATACACCTTCTACTTCAACCACCAACAACCCTTTTTTCAAAGACCCTAGACTTGTCAATACATATAATTTCACTGATATCTTAAATAGGTTTCCAAACAAACACAAAGCAGTTATCATAGCCCAAGATCTCCAAGCTGAAATCTCCTTACTGAAGAAAGAAATCAAACTCATCAAAACCATATAGGAGCTAAATAGACTTGTAATCTAGGACTTGATCACAGATAAAGACAACTGCCTGATCAAAGAAAATCAAGACCCACATACAACAGATGATTTCATAAATAGAATCTCATAGATTTCTACCAGAAAATGGGAAGTTTAGATCCAACTAGATATTCAAGATGACTTTGTCCTTGATATACCAGCATCATTTGATACTGATGCAAACTTAAACTATCTTCAAGAAGGACCAGTCCCTACAAAATATTTAAAAAAACAAAAAAGGGACTCACGTCAGCAAACGGGTCAAAATTATAGATAAACTACAAACTATTTGATGTTGCTATTAGATCTTCATCAATAGTAGCAATTTATGACTCTTTCTTATTATCAAAAGACCAGACAAATCCTGTTATACTTGGGACTTCCTTCATCAATCAAATTGTTCGTTATAGACAAATAGAAGAAGGAATGTGGCTGGACAAGTTTGGGGGAAAAGTCTAAATCCCATTTGCCAAAGAGAAAGTTCCTAGAGATTTGAACCAAATCTCTCTCAAACCAACCAGATAAACTTCCTCAAAGAAGAAATTCAATACAAGCAGTATTGAAGAACAACTCCAACAGTCGGATATTCAAAGAAGAATCCAGACATTTCAAACAAAATTCCAACAGCAAGTTTGTTATGAGGTTCTAGTTGCATTATGGAGCAAAAAACAATATACTGTCACCTTACCTTATGAAAAAGATTTTGATAAAAGGCAAATTTCAACAAAGGCAAGACTAATACAGATAAATCAAGAGCTTTTTGAGCATTGCAAAAAGGAGATTAATGATCTACTCAAAAGGGAATTATCAAACCAAGTCAATTTCCTTGGAGTTGTCTAGGATTTTATGCCAACAAAAATTTAGAAATAGAACGAAGTATTCCCAAACTCGTCATCAATTATAAATCTTTAAACAAACCCTTAGTGGATCAAATATTCTATTCCAAACAGAAAGGATCTTTTGCAATGCCTTCATGCTACTAAAATCCTCTCAAAGTTTGATGTGAAATCTGAATTTTGGCAGATTCAAATCCATCCTTCAGACAGATACAAAATAGCATTCATAGTTCCTTTTGGACATTATGAATGGAATGTCATACCTTTTGGACTAAAAAATGCTCCTTTAGAGTTTCAAAAGATTATGAACGACATCTTCAATCCCTTTTCAACTTTTATATCGTTTATATTGATGATGTTCTAGTATTCTCAAACTCTATAGACCAACATTTCAAATACCTAAATACGTTCTTCCATCAAGCCAAAATCAATGGACTATTTATCTCTAAAAAAAATTAGTCTATTTCAACCAAAAATTCGATTTTTTAGACACAATATTTTTCAATGAACAATTACTCTAATCCAAAGATCTCTTCACTTCGTAGATAAATTTCCTGATTAAATCTTAGACAAACAGTAGTTACAAAGGTTTCTTGGCTGTTTAAATTATGTTTCAGATTTCATTCCAAACTCTTAGCAATCTTAGAAAATCCTTATATGACCGTCTCAAAAAGACACTTCCCTTCATGACATTGATCAAGCATACCTCAATCGTTAGAAATCTCAAACTCTAGACCTAAAAATTTGCCAAACCTTAGTTCTTCCTGATTCATCAAGTGTCCAAACATAGTTGAAACCGATGCCTAAGACATTGGTTATGGTGGCGTGTACTCAAACGGAAAACAAAACATATAAAGAAAACATCATTGCATTTGCATCAAAAGCATTGGAATAGTTCTCAACAGAATTATTCTATCCATAAAAAAAGATTTTAACAATCGATTCTTTGCATTTCAAAATTTCAATCTAATTTATTAAATCAAAAATTCTTGTTACGCATTGATTGCAAGTCCTGCAAAGAATGTTTTACAAAAAGATGTCAAAAATCTTGCCTCTAAACTAATTTTCGCTAGATGGCAAGCAATTTTATTTGTTTTTGACTTTGATATTGAATATATCAAGGTAGCTTCAAATCCTCTTCGTGATTATCTAACTAGTGAATTTTTGCAAGGTAGGTAAACATGCCTCGGAATAAGAAAGACGATAAATCGCCTACTCCAAACCCGGAAAAATAACCTGTTTAAACTCAAACTACTAAATCTCCAAACTCTCCTAAATCTGTTTCATCTTCTACCCAACAACCAAATAACCAATCACAATCCCTAACCAGTTAATCTTTAACTATGACCCCTGAACAAATCCAACAACCAAACCTTCCATTACTACTCCAAACTCCAAGATCATGGGCAAATATTGCCGATGAAGAAGACAACAAACAAACCACTGCACAACTTACACCCATGGAAAGATTTTTCCAGGCTTATAGGTGCTGAAGACCTAGAACACTTGGCATACAGAAGTTAGGAATATTATCCTGTCCAAAAAACACAAGCCTCTAAAATGGTATCCCAAACTGCATCATCCTCATCCTCATACTCCAAACCCAAATCACAATATGTAAAAAACCAATCCTTTTATACAATCCTTCAAACTGAACCTGAATTTTGGCAGAATAATCCACTTTAGGTTGCGAAGATAGTTCTTCCACCAGCCTTTAACTTTATACCTCAAACTCCAACAAAAAATCAGCTCTTCTATCAAATGATTTTGGTAGATACTAAATTCGTATCTATCAAACCATATCCAAATGAAAAAGCACTTATAATCACCCATTCTTGTGCTTAAATCCTTAAGATACTTAAACCATCTGATTGGGAGTCTGATCTCAATCAAACCAAACATTTTTCACAACCATTTTATCCCCCAACATTCATTTACTGGGACTATAAACAGGCATGGTTCCAAACTTTTTCTTTTCAAAACCTGGAAAACAAACATTCTTGGTTGTTTTATTTCCAGAGAACAAACAAATGGCTTCCTAGTATGGCTCATTTAATGGTGGAGTATATTCGGGCCAAACCAGAAAATTCTTCCAAAAGAGGTAGCAGAAGCATATGACTATTTTCAAAATAGATTTTCAAACACGTCCTATTTCCCGACTTCCTTACACTTATTTTCCAAGTTTTCCTTAGCTTGGGTGTGATAGCCCCACCTTACCCAGAGGCGCACCAAAGGGCTTAGCGAACTGCCTGCCTAGCTCTTGCCAGGACTCACTCAAGCACGCACTTGGAACATTCACGCACAGTTAACCTAAAATAGAATACATTCCCATAGTTCAACTTAAGGTACAAAAGTCACTAAAAAGTTTACATGTCAAGTACTAAAAGATTACATGCCCAAAATGTACATATTATTTACAATAGTAACCAAATAGCTTGGTTATCCAAAATACAAGAACAAAATATCTACTATAGTTAAACTCGCCATTCTCAGCTTTAAGAGTGAGAGAAACCTGGGTAAAGGAAAAAAAATAATAGGAATGAGCTATAATAGCTCAGTGAGTGCCCAAGTCATGCAGGCATGCCAAGAATCCATTATTTCAGGGAAATAAAATAATTAACAAGGGATATAATCAACACAAGATTAAAACAATAAACAAGTAGTCAATGTCGGATATAAGGCTCAACTACGGGAGCAAGCTTGACCGCAGTAGAAACATGTACCGATTATGTAACCAGGGCGTTGGGACCGAGATAATAGCTCAGGTCCTTGCCAGGGGTCATATCAGTAATATCAAGCAAGAACCCTAACCGCCATACACCTTATAACCTCCGTACAGGCTACCACATCCAGGGATTAATCTCGACCTTGGAGAGCCAACACGCAAGAAAATTCAATTCGGAGTTGGCCTCTTAGAGGATTCACAACTCAAAAGGAAAGAACATCACGCCCTAAAACACCCAGCACTTTATATCCTCCCACGCACGTTCAAGTTGACTATTCGTGAAGTAACGGTGAAGTTAGTCACGGAAGTCTCAAGCACAAGTAACACATTTAATCATGAAAGCATGTAACACATTGCGGAATAGATGTGATAAAGTACACATCTTTCCTAATATAACACATTTCTTGAAGTAAAATTTCAAGCAAACATAATATTTTATGCATCACATAATAGTTCGTGCATCATGCACACATAAAGACACTCACCTGAAACGCTTATAAAAATATTTCGAAAAAGGGTCGCGACTCGCTTTCAGGTCCTGAAATTTAAAAGAAATAATTTAATGAAAATCCGATTAAAAACCCTAATTAATTTAGTAAAGAAATTCAAGAAATATCTCACTTATTTCTAGGGTTTTGGTTTTAGGGTTTCTAGGGTTTAGGGTTTAGGGTTTTCATTTTAGGGTTTTTGTTTTAGGGTTTTTCTTGCCCTACGAAAATTTCATTCATTACTAGGTTATTATTCAAAAATTTCTGCACACATTTTTCCCTAAATTTAACATGTTCTGGGGTAGAAATTTCATCTTTTATTTTTCTTTCCTTATTTCTACGAAAATTTTGACAGCATCTCCCCTTAAAATCGGACTAAACCAAAATTTTCCCTGCAAGCAAACAACCATCCAATCCATTTTTCAACAAGTTCTACAACTTCTATGTTCAATTCAAACTCAATTCTATCCAAAATTCTACTCAAAATTCAAGCTTTCTACTCCAAGAATCTTCAACCAAGCAACATGTAACACATGAGATTTCAAGGTTTAAATGTTATCTACTAGTCTATCTAGCACAAGAACACTTTATCTAGCAAGTAAATCTTCAATTCAAACTAAATTCTTCAAGTAGTAGCAACAAGAATCTAGTTTTAAACTCATACAAAAGACTAATTAAAACTTGAAATTAGTAGGAAAAGTTCATAGTAGATACCTTAAACTGTAAGGTAATAAGGGGAGTAATGCAGCGGAAAATTTAAAAATTTATTACCTTAGCCATGGATCTCTTTGATGTAATCTATACGATTAAAGAGTGTTTAGCACAAATACCTCAAGCATAGAAGGTTTCTATGCTTCAAAGGGCAAGATCCTATTTGATGAAGGTGTTGATCTACCATGAAAAGCCCTCCAAGTGTCGAGCCTCCAACGGTATCCACACGAACATGATCTTTAGGAACCTTTGGGCTTGCTTTGCCTTGCCTTTTGAGTGCTAGCTCCCTTGAATATCATGAAGAACACAAGAACAAGAAGAGGAGGAAGACAAAACCCTAACCCTTAGGGAGAAGAGGGTGTGGCGTTTTTCTTGGGAGAAAACACGCCTCTCTCAATTTTTCTCTCTCTAAATTTTATCTTGTGTTTCATCAATCTTCCAAGAGTCAAGGCATGGACTTATTTATAGATGTAGTATCCTAGTCTTTAAGGAAACAAGAGCAATTGGAAACCAAGAAGGTTTAGGAAGCTTACCTTAAGCTAATCCTATTCCTTTAGGAAACCTATTCCAAAAGGAAACCAAATAGCTTCTTAATTCCTTTTAGGAAACTAATTTCCATCAAGACTTAGAATATTTATAAATAAGTCCTTTAAGTTAATTTATCACATAAATTAACCCCATAAGTATCTTATACTTATCTTAATAACAATTTAACCCAAAGACCATGTTCTTATTGTGTGTGACCCATTAGGTTCCATTCACGTTGGCAATAAGTACAAATTATAACTCATTAATTAATTAATTAAGAGCCAGATAAATTAACACTTTAATTTATCATTAATTCACTAATTAATTAATTTGCACTTATAGATCATGAGTGGCGTCTAGCAATGCATCATGACCACCCAAGTGAATAGGAAAGTCATATGGTAGACTACACCTATCAATGACAATGTTACCGTGTAATTAATATCCTTTCACCACACTATATCCCAATTAGTCTAAGAGTGTAGTGCGCACTCTTTAAATGACTAATTAATGATTTCTTATTCCCGAAATATAAGTTTCCATAAAAGTATAACCTTGAAACTCTTTCAAGTCATACTTTTCACTTTTGCGCAAAAGATTCTTTAAGTCATATTTCAACAAGTGGCCAATCCGGGATATACTCTCCTATAATAAGGAGTGGTGAATTCTATATCGATTACTCACTATCCTTCCATGCTTCATACTATACCCAATCTCTACCGTATGGGCTACTCTTTTACGAGCACCGAGCAATAGAGTCAAAGCATAGCAATCCACACTCAAGATACTATGGTAATCTCAAGTCTAAGGATCACTTACACCATTGCCATTAAGAGTATAATTCATTAGCACTATGAATAGTAACTCTTGGCGGATCAATCCAATGAACTTGTTCTCTAACAAGCATCCACATACCAGCTTAAGTGTCGCACACCATAGTTGACGAGATCAACTACTACTTACCATAAGTAGAGGCAAAGTATGTGCTAGTCTTCCCATATTAATGATGTCCAATCTCATTAATACTACGACTAGGGATATTTAAGAATATCACTTAATGTGTAATAAGAGTCTCATCATTGTAACTCTTACAATCTCTTATACACAGTTAATATTCTATGGACTTTATCAAATAAACAAGTAATATTGATAACAAGTATTAAATGACAAAGAAAATGCCACATATATAAGTATAACACGAAATAAGCGTAATAAAAATCCCAAAAACCAACTTGGTTTTAGGGCATACACTAACCTAAACAAGCTTAGAACCTTGCTTTGGAAGAAGAAAAGCTCACTTTCTATGGTGGAATTGCTCAAAATTTGGAGAGAAAGCTTCAAGAAGTTGAGAGAAAAATGAAAGGAAAAGAGAGACCAAGAGGGCCGGCCAAGAAGAATGAAAAAGAGAAAGAAATAGGCTAGGAAAATAGAAAAGAAATAAAGAAAAGATGGGAGAAAGAATAACCAATAAAAACATTACAAGAATCAAGTTAGGGTTTAGGCTTTTTAGGCATTAGTTGTGAACTTGGATTAATTTAATTGGTGAAACTTAAAAATCTCTTTATCACCTAGTAATTAGTAATATTATGGCACAAATATTAAAGCAAAAAAAGAGAAAAATAAGAGAAGAAGAGCCGGCCATGAGGGAAAGAAAAGAAGAAGGAAATTCGGCCAAGAAAGAAAAGAAAAAGAAAGAAGAATTTTCGGCCAAGAGAAAAAGAAAAAGAGAGAAGAAAATTCAGCCAAGAAAAAGAAAATAAAACAAGAGAACAAGTGAAATTTTTTGAGTAAAATTGAGCTAAAGTTTAAGTAGTCAAAAACTAGAAAATAGTAGAATAAGCTAGTTAAAATGAAACACTATTATAAACTAATGATCTAATGAAATGAATCCAAGTGAAAATACTTAGGTGTCCTACTTAATAATGAAAGAATCTTAGTTAGTTAACCTAATTAACTTAAGAAATCTTCCAACTAATAAATCAAGGATTAATACTAAATTTCAAATAAAAGGATCTCTCTTTTAAGTACATTTTAGGGTTTTCTCTTTTTTTTTCTACTATTATCATTATTATTTTATGCTATTAGTGGACATACATGAGTAAAATAGTTTCGTATGAATTTCTAGGGTGTCATATTGGGTATATCAATAGAAGTTCGAATTTGTCAAACAAACTGACAATCAACCTCCAATCCTAATTAGACAAGGTTATACCAAATGATAGGATTCCTTTGATATCTCATCAGTCAAACAATAGAAATTGCAAGAATGGTTTAACCAAAATCCACAGTTTCTCAAAGTAGCAGACAAACAAACTACCCAATTTTCCCAGCAGAAATCTCATTCAGCAGCGAAGTTGGCATCTATATCTCGGATAAAGAAGAACATATCAAACAACAGGAGAATATTCTTCTGCAAGCTAAGATAGCGTCATCACAACCTTCACTGGAATTAGAATCCAGTTCAGAAGAAGAAGACTTTCGCCAGCAAAACAAAGATGACTGTTATGGAATATTTTTAGAAATTTCATAATTTTCAAATTGTAAATTTTAATTTTTACAGGAGCAAAGTTACTGTATATTCTACACTGTACACTACAGCAGAGCTACTATACTAATTATTTTGTTGACAATCATTGTAGTAGGTCACTGTAGCAATCCAAAATTTTACCATAAATACCTCCCCCCCCCAAAACTACGTAGAAGGCAGAAGTTTTCATTCCCCTAGAATTCTTAAGCTCTCTCTTTAAGAATTCTCTCCATCTTTCGCATTGTAATATTTATTTTCTTTAGAATATTCAATTAGAGTAAGTCTTTAATATTCAATCTTTAATTCTGTCTTTCAATATTATTTGTTTATTTATCTGTTCATCTTATATGATTGGGTAAGCTACCTAAACCCCTTCCCAAGAGTCTGTCTGGCAGTGACCCTCTTCCCTTTTACCTTTCTGTCTTTTTAAAGGTCCTTTCTTCCTGTTTGGTTTTAGAAGGGAAGGACTTGATATATATAAGAATATATGTATATATATATATGATCATTGTCGGGAAGAGCATTTTTAATTGGCTAACTTAGGTGCAACTCTCTTTGGACCTTTTGAGTGTAACCTTAGAAGACAGAGTCAATGTATTCCTCTTGTGCTTAAGCATACCAGTTAATTTCAATTTTTAATTCTCCATAGGCTGTGTGTAAATCTATTAAGTACTGTGATTTTGTAAGTTAATAATTCTTTTTTAAAAATAAAAAATAACAACCTTTCGAATTCAGTATTTAATAAGATAGAATTTTCTTACTATTTGTAATACATTAAGTCATGTTTAATTTATGTTTAGAACTTTATGAGTTAGATGGTTAGAATTCAATAATCAATATCTTTATGAGTATAATAAACTCGTTGATATAATGCTTTCATTTATAGTGATTTATATTATGAAATAGCTACAAGGGCTTTTTTTTTTTTTTTTGTTATGGTGCTAAATTGCAATACATAAGGTACCATTGTAGAATTAATGAAATTGGTTTATCTTATATGGGTCTAAATTGCAAAAGACAAGGTGCCAAAATAGAGATAATGAAATTGGTTCTTCACTTATAGGGCTAAATTGCAAAATATAGGGTGCCATAGTAGAACTAATGAAATTAGTTTATCATATTTGAGGCTAAATTGCAAAAGTCAAGGTGGCATAGCAGAATTAATGAACATGTTCTTTAGACAGTGACAACTAATTACTGTCACTACAGTATGTCAATTGTGACGACCAAACCATGTTGTCACTCAAGAAAAGTTTACTTGAGCTCATGAGCTCACTTGTGATGACACGAATGTCGTCATTGAAGTGACTTAATTGTGATGATCAGCCTATGTTATCACTAATAATGAGTCTACTTGAACTCATCTGTGACAACATCAAATGTTGTTATTGAAGTATGTCAACAGTGACAATCTATTTGTGTTGTCACTAGCGATAAGTTTAGTTGAACACATATGTGATGACACAAATGTCGTCACTGATGTGCATCAATTATGATAACAAATCCATGTTGTCACTAATAAGGAGTCTACTTGAGCTCGTCTGACGACATTGTGTGTCAACAGGACAACTATTTGTGTTGTCAATAATAATGAGTCTACTTGAACCAAGCTATGATGACATGAATGTCGTCACTGAAGTGACTCAACTATGATGACCAGTCCATGTTGTCACTAATAAGGTGTCAACTTGAGCTCGTCTATGATGACATTAAATGTCGTCACTGAAGTGTGTTATCAATGACAACTATTTATGTTGTCACTAGTGATGAGTCAACTTGAACTCATCTATGACGACTCAAATGTCATCACTAATGTGCATCAATTGTGACGACCAATCTATGTTGCCACTGATAACGAGTCTACTTGAACTTTTCTGTGACCACATCAAATATCGTCATTGAAGCGTGTCAATAGTGATAACTATTTGTGTTGTCACTAATGATGAGTCTACTTGAACTCATCTGTGATGACACAAATATTGTGCATCAATTGTGATGACCAACTCATGTTGTTACTAATAACTAGTCTAGCTCATATGTGACGACATTAGATGTCGTCATTAAAAGCCTTGTTTTAGACATTTTTTTAGGTTGTCACAAAGCTAATTTCCGGCCACACTACCCCTTGCGTGCCACGCCATTTTGTGACGACTAATTGTAAGTTGTCACTAATGATAAGTGCACATGAGGTCTTCTGTGACGACATCAAAAGTCGTCAATGAAGTATGTCGACTGTGACAAATTTTTTTGTTATCATTGACAATGTTGTCACAAAAAGCCATTTTGCTTGTAGTTGAAAGTACATATTCTTTTAGAAATTCATTAAAAATTTATTGTATTTAAGAAATAGAATTTGCTGACATGTAAAGATGCATAAAAATAATTGTTCATATCAAGTATTTGTTAATGGTGGCTAGATTATATTGCTAGTAACACCACATAACTAAAATGTTGCGTTGATGCTAGCTTGTAAGAAGAGTGCAAAGAAAGAATCTAGGATTAATGAGTATATTGAGAATTTCACAAATAATATTATTCATATAGATATTAAATAGTTCACAAATAATATTATTCATAAATATTAAATGGCTTCAAAAAAGTTCCAAACTTTAGAAGAATACTTAAAATATAAATTTTGCATATAGAAAATTAAAAGACACAAAAACAACCCTGAAGTCCAAAATCATCATTTTGCACGTAATACTTTTGTTTTAATATTTTCCATACCAAAATTAATAAATGACTCAAAAAAAATAAAAAAAAATAAATAAGAAAATTTTCAAATTGCTAATTCCATGTCTGTAACTACATCAATTAGCTGTGTAACACCCTAGAAATTCATGCAAAATCATTTATTTCGTATTATGTCCATTAGTAGAAAAAAAAAAAGAGGGCCGAAAATTAGTTGAAAATAAATAAGGAAATGATTTCTATTTTTAAGTAGCATGTTGTACCTTCTTCCTTTAGGAGTTGTACCTTATAAGTCTTGCAAGATTTAATAGGAGGATATGTGTTAAATTCTCTTCTAATTAAGCCTAGCCAAGTGGGGTCTAAAGTTGCAAGAAAGTCAAGCTTTACACTTGGTTTTGTCTTGCTTTGATTAGTCAAAGTTTTTCCAATTCTTTCTCCAATTCTTTTCTTCTTTACTTAGCCATTTTTTCTCTCTTTTTCTCTTCACTTTGGCCGGTTTCTTCTTCTCCCTTTTCTTCTCATTTGCTTTCATTTTCTTAGAGCATTTCTCACCAATTTGATCCTATTTCTTCCATTGAAAGTGAATCAAACCCATTCCTAAGCAAAGATCTTGCCTTGTTAAAGGTATTTACCATAAACTTTTCTTATTATTTCAAGTATAAGTTGTAGTTTTATAGCTTTATACCCATGTCTTTAATGCTAAGTATGATTTATTTAAGCCATGAAAATAAAGTTTTATTCCATGAATATGAGGTTTATGGGCTTGTATGACTTGTAGATAGTGATTGAATCTTGAAATAACATGATTTAAGTATGATTTGGTTGAAGAACCTTGGAGAGGTTCATGTGTTTTTATGACAAATTTGGGTGAAATTGAATTGATTTTGATATGGAAATGGTAGAACTACTTGAATTTGGGTTGGTTGGCTATTTTCTTTGCAGGTTAAAAATTTTGGATTAGTCCGATTATAGGGGAAATGCTGCTGAAATTTCGGTAAAACCTAAGAAGTAAAAGTGATTAGGCTATGATTTAAAGTTATATAAGCCGTAATTTAGTGATTTGAACGTGCAGAAATTTCTGTAGATGAGCTATTAGTGAATTGAATCTTTCCGAGCAAAACCCTAAAAATTTAGAAAACGCTAATTTCGAAAACCCTAAACCCTAGGGAAAAACCCTAAACTCCAAAACTCTAGAAATTAAACCCTAGAAAAACTTGGGATATTTCTCGAATTTCTTTAGTAAATTTTTTAGATTTTAGTCAGGTTTTTATACGACTATTTTCTTTTAAATTTCAAGATCCGGAAGTGAAACCCGACCATACTACGAGATATTTTCTTAGGCACTTCAGGTGAGTGTTTTTATGTGTGTATGATGCATGAGATGCCATGTTATACTTGACATTTATTATTTAATGAAATGTGTTACTTGAGGAAAGATGTGTACTTTATCGCATCTATTCCGCAATGTGTTACATGCTTTCACTATTAAATGTGTTATTTGTACTTGAGACTTCCGTGACTAACTTCACTGTTACTTCACGGTTAGTCAACCCAGTCGTGATTGGGAGGTCATAAGGTGCTGGGTGTTTTAGGGCGTGTTGTTCTTTCCCAATTGAGTTGAATTCCTCAAAGAGGCCAACTCTGGATTGAACTTTCTTGCTTGTTGGCCCATCCAAGGTTGAGATTATTCCCTGGATGTGGTAGCCTGTACGGAGGTTACAAGGTAAATGGTGGTTAGGGTACTTGCTTGTTTATACTGGTATGATCCTTGGCGAGGACCTGAGCTATCATCTCGGTCCCAACGTCTTGGGTACATGTTCAGTACTTGCTACTTCTGCGGTTGAGCTTGCTCCCGTAGTTGAGCCCTGTATCTGCCATTGACTACTTGTTAATTAAATTGTTCATACATTGTTTATTTAACTCAGTCAAATATTTTTATTGAATAAAATCATGAGTTACTGGTATGGTTGCATGACTTGAGCACTCACTGGGCTATTATAGCTCATCCCGTTTATTTGTTTTCTTTAACCAAGTTTTCCAAAATACTAAAGCTGGAAAAGCTGATTTTGGACGTTGTACATGTTTCATTTCATGTATTTTGATAGCCCACTTGTTTAGGCTATTCTTGTAAATACTATGTAAATTATAGTGTTTAAAACATATTATTGATATTTGTACTTCCAAGTAAATTATATAAATGTGTTTTATCTTGCGTTAAGTATGTTTGTATGTTTTGAGCGAGTGCGTGATTTGAAGTCTGGCGAGAGCTAGGCAGACAGTCCGCTAAGCCCTTTGGTGCGCCTCTGGGTAAGGTGGGGCTGTCACAAGCTGCATCCTCAGAATCGGGCATTTGCTTTGATCTGTCAATTGGTCATATTCGAGTAGTATAGGTGCTTGTTTCTCTGCCATTTCTTCTAAAGGGCACACTAAAACCGTCATCTCTCATTTGTTTTGTGCTATCAGTTGGTCATACTTTGTGTAGCCTTCGAACTTCTCCGTCATGTCTTTTAGAGGGCAGACTTTTGGTCTTACTTGAGCAGTCTTGATCAGTTTTTTCCTTAAATATTGCTGCTCCTGCTCCGTCACGATTTTGAAGGGTGACACATAAGAATTAATCATTGATCAAAGGTATTAAAATATCTGCGTCTGCCCGAATCACATTACCAAAAATTTAATAAAAATAGAGTGTTATATATGTAATTATATATTTAACCGATGTATTTTTTTTTAATCTCATTTTTAAGGTATTTCGTGTTTGTATCTAATGAGAAATATTAAATTTATGTAGACTTTCCATTGGCTTTTTTTGTTGCCGAATAATATGATTCTTTGCGGCTCGCCGGTGGTGATGCAAGGGACAAAATGCGTTGGTACATGGAATGAGGATATAAACAGAGGGGAAAAACCAAGAAAAGTGGTGAAGAGTACTTTATGCAACCGATTTATTATAGGGTTGCCATAGCCCTTTTCGATCAATAATAAATTGTAATTTACC
The DNA here is from genome assembly GCA_024721245.1 of Mitragyna speciosa. Classification (NCBI taxonomy): domain Eukaryota; kingdom Viridiplantae; phylum Streptophyta; class Magnoliopsida; order Gentianales; family Rubiaceae; genus Mitragyna; species Mitragyna speciosa. Next base: position 27,045,328 of record CM045553.1, on the reverse strand, counting down.
TAATTCGAGCAACTTGTCACAATGCATCGGGTAATAGCAATTCACTAGATTGATAATTGAGGAGGCCAATTACGTAACAAACATACTTTGGGGTTATACTGCGATTAACCCTTAATTTTCTATTTCTGAAGTAGAAAATAGAAAGTAAACTTAAAGTTTAGTTTGTGAAAATTGCCGTTTTGGATACGATAATTGTCAGATTTTACTTTAAAAAGATAGCGTGGAGTTAAAATTTGGTAATACATTTATACATTAAAGATTTGATTTTTTTTTCTATACAAAATCGTCATAACTAACATTGATTATATCTGCAAAGCTACAGAACTATAAGTTAATCTTAGGACATATGGAGATGTTTACGTGAATGCGCCATTTTGATTCTTAAATCTTTTTCAATAGCTGATAGTTTGATAATATGCTTCCGAAACAACTAAAATTGTCTCCTTCTGTTGTTGCGTGTTTGATGTAATAACGTAAGTTAGGTGGCAAGAAAATTGAAATAACTATTAAAAAAAAGAAAGAAAACAGTGACAACTACACGCTCCATTGAAATTTAGGTGGCAATGATAGTAAAAAAAATTGAAAAAACAGCTAATAAAAAGTTCATCGATTAAAATATAGGGAGAGGATTGGATTATCCTTTAGCATATTCTACTTTAAAAAAAAAAACTAGGAGAATGACTTTCGATCTTTCAAAGATTTGTCTGGTAGTAATATATTTTAGGTTTAATGACATCTACTTCTTTTGCGATTTAGCCAAATTATCAAATGAATCCTATACTTGATCAAATTATAATTTAACCCATTTAGACCAAACGTTTACTTTCGCAATGGAAATAGTGACATAACAAGTATAGCCTTTATATAAAATAACTTCATCTTTCTTGAGGTTGTTCAAATTACAAAATGAAAATGATTCCCATAGTTTAACCAAATTAGTCAAACTATATAACATAATTGTATGCTTATAAAAGACCTTCTATAATCATTTAAAAGATAAATAAATAAATAACCAGGATAAATAGATGCAACCGCTAAAAGTTCGAAAGGAAAAGGAAAAAGAAAAATATTAATAAAATCTTGATATAGTATCGGATATGGAGAAAAAATATTAAATTTTATTTATATATAACAAGAAATTGTTTTTCAAAATAAAAAACATTTATCATGAATTTAAAGTTGAGGTTTTGTTTTAATCTCAAAAATTCTTCCATGAAATCTTATTTTTGGCCTTTGATGATTCCTAATTGTATATAAAATATTGAAATTTAATAGGTAACCATGATAGTAGTGGAATTAAAGTATACTTTCATAAATCTAATTAGACCTTATTATATTTAAGAAATAAAATTTGGTGACATGTAAAGATACATAAAAATAGTTGTTCATATCAAATATCTGTTAATGGCGACCGATTTATATTGTAGGTAATACCACATAATTAAAATTTTTGTTACTTTGATTGTAGCATGTAAGAAAGGTTACAAAAGAGGATTTGGGATTAATGAGTATATTGAGAATTTCACAAAAAATATTTTTCATATAGGGGTCGTTTTGTAATTTGGACAACCTCAAGGGAGATAAATGTAATTAATCCAAATTGAAAAGGGGCATTTTAGGAATTTTAGTCAAATATTTTGACGACATAAGCATAATTTCTGACACATTTAACGATGGGGTATTTGATAAACGTTTGTAATTTTCGGGGGACAATTGATAAACGATTGGTGGTTTAAATGATTGGACCGCAATTTGGTCAAATTATAGGGTTCATTTGATAATTTGGTCAAATGACTAGGAAGGTAGATGTAATTAATCCTATATTTTAGTTCAACACTACGATCAATTCTTAGTAAGAATTATTAGTTTAATAGATTATTGTAGAATTTAGAAACCCAAAAACAATTTTCAAGATTTATTTTTTAATGTTAGATAATTTTGTTGAGACGATTTTCAAGTTCAATTCAAGTTCAATCTAACCAATTCTTCTATTGTAGTATCAGGATTTATTTGTCTAAAAATTCCTCCTTTACCTTTTTTAGAGACATCTGTTTCTACAATTTTACACCATGATATATTTGCTAAATTGAGTCACGCAATAATTTCTCCTTTTGTTTTATTTTTTTACTGCTCAATATTAGGGGTGCACACGGGTCAAGTATTTATCCAAAAAGAAATTTATTTGACTTGACCCTAACTTTTAGTGTTAGCCATTTTGCGACTGTAACCCAACTCTAATGCCTTCGGGTATCCACTCCTTGGGTAACCGATAAAATAGGGGCGCGTCACAAGGTACCCAATCCATCCTTTCTCGCTATTATTTTATATTTTTTTATTAAACATTGTAATATTATTAACTCAACAAAGAATTTTTACACAAAGCATTAGCTAATTCATGAGCTTCATCTATTTCATCTCCGGTGGCAATAGATTTGATGAATAGTACTAATACTAAAATTGCATGGACTTTCTGTTTTGTTAAAATAGTAGGAAATAAGATCACTTAACCAATCCTTAATGACTTTTTGGCAGAGAAGTAGCTAACTTCTAGCAGGAACCCGGAGAAACATGTGATGATTAATAAAATACAAATGCTAACACAACAAAATTTGAAGATTTTTTCAGTGTTAAGTACAAGCAAAGTAATAGCTAACTCGCAAATTTGCTAGACGCGTTTCCTTTATGCTTGTCAACACTCAATAGATTGTGTATAGGCCAATTTCCACGTTCAAATTGACATAATTCCCATTGTTACCAAGCAATTTAGATAATAACAAACTTTTAATTGATAATGTCATAATACGCATAGCAACATACGCAAGCTGAAATCTAAAGACCAAATCTACAAGGTCATTTAGGTTAATAATAATTTTAATAAAATTTAGTTTGGTCCTTATTTCTTCAATATTTAGATAATATACTCCTCAGTCAAGCGCTCACGGGTTTTTGTTTTCCTGATCCGTCTGACCCGAATTTTGTAGGTACCCAACCCTCATATGCCCTCCGAGAAAAAGATAGTTCGTATATCCTATTTCTTGGATCGGATCAGATAGGGGTTGGTCGGGTTTTCAAATTAGTGGGTCTTTTTGCCCACCCCTACTCAGTATGAATTTGGGACCTCTCATATAATGGTTTCAGCTAAATTTCGGCAATATTCAGGTACACAATTTAAACTATCACAAGATATTTGTGATTGCTTTTATTCTTTTATTTAATGCAGGGAAATTTTATGCAAATTCTATACTCCTAGATATAGGATAATTTGACCATTGTCAAGTTTATATCCAAGAAAATGAATCTTTGATTGAAATAATTTCATTTGGGATAGCAAAAGCAACCAAAACATTGCTTAACAATTTGTCAAAAAGTATTTAAATACTTAAAGACGTTGATATAATGAATTTGAAAATGGGTGTGTATTTGATATAACAACGTAAAGTTAGGTGGCGATAGTGCTAAAATAATGTGAAATAATCAACTAAAAAGAGAAAGAATAATGATAGATATCTAGCCCTTGGGAGTTAGGGGCAATAATGCTAAGGAAGATTGAAGAGGAGTTATTGAAAAGAAAGGTTTTTCTATCGAGACATTTAATAAGGGGCTTCAGGTATTAATCTTTTGGAGAAAAATGAATTTAAATTAGGAAAATATTGAATACAATCGGTACATTAAAAATGAATACGTGTATTAAAATGGTAAGATTATTTTTATTAGTGAATGCCCGACTCTTCGTTAGAAAATTTTAACCAATAAGGGAGAAGAAATGAATGGCATTTACTTGGTCCAAGTCTGCACTTTGGCCGTGAAAGGAAATCGTCTTCTTTATTGAGTCATCTAGAAGGCTTTTACAACCAATGAAGAAAAGGTTAATTACACTTTGCTCCCCTTAAAGTGGGTTGACTGACAGTTTTCCCCTTAAATACGAAAAAAATACACTTTGCATCAAAGACTTCGGGTTAAATTTTATTTATTAACTTTGTTTGGTATAAATCGTTAAAAGTCTAAATTGCCCTTATATTACCAAATGTACTCATAGGCACTAAAACTTACACTTGTTTCCTTTTTTCTTTTACTATTTTATCTTATGCATGTCTATCATGCATGTATAATGCAAGCTTAGGCATATAATTTTAAAAAATAAATATTTTGAAAAGTTCTTGCACATGCTCTTAAATAATGATTTCAAAATACATAAAAATATTTTGTTATATCACAATTCATGAATAATATATACATTTGTGACATTAATATCAATTTTAATTCATTTCTATTTGCATGAGATATCACAATATGTTTTATGTATTATGCTATATTAATATTCACTTTAGGTCTTTTCTTTGAGTATGAGATGTTACATTATGCTTAATGTATTATGTTACATTAATATCAAGTATAACTCTTATATTTGTTTATGAGTCACATTTCATTTAATATATTACTCTACATTATATCAATTTTAACTCATTTCATAGTAATGAGATACATCACAATAATCAAAATTTTAGTAACTTTTTGGTTTTATATATATACATGTATAAAAATTTGGATATAAATTTCATTGTTTTTATATAGTGCAAAAGATATTTTATTATTATTATGCAAATTTTAATATATTTGCCGCAAATTGAAATTTATATATGAAGTATAATGATTTTTATATATTTTTATATAGTTAATTAAAAAGCATGTACAAGTATTTTTAAATATTTGTTTTTTAAAATTGCACGTATAAACTTGTGTTATACCAACATAATGGACATGAATGGAATAAAATAGGAAAAAATAGTTTTAGTTCCTACAAGTATATTTGTCAATTGGCATGCAATTATAAAAGCAATTTAGGCTTTTAACAATTTATGGCAAACAAAGTTAATAAAAAAATTCGACTCAATTTCTCCGGTGCAAAGTGTACATTTTTTGCATTAAATGGTCAAAATGTCAGTCAATCCCACTTTCAGAGGAGCAAAGTGTAATTAACCTTTTAAAAAATTAAAAACCTAAGAAGGGCATACACCAAAGCTCACTTATTAGATGTAAATAAATTTTATTCGAACAAATTCTTATCCTACAATATTATTGTCTTTCAAGGTCAACGAAAACCAGCAAGAGTAAATGTTACTCTTCATGCTAATTTCCTCAAATCTGCGGATTCATCCTCATCCAAATGCTAATTTGTCTCTTTTCATTCTTCAAGAAGATTTCCTGTCCAACATTAATTAATAAGCCATCCCATAAAGTTCAAAAGCCTCTAATTCTCAGACCGTTCAGCCTTTCTTCTTCGGATCCCTGTCTCTTTTGTGGCCCAGATCAATGTTGACAAATAAGGTTGTTAGTCCTAATTCTCCATGGGAAAGCAAAATTCCAAAAGAAGATCCTTGGTGGGTAAGCAAGACCGCAAAAGACGATCCTCCAAAGGGAAGCGAGACTGAGATGTTTATCAGGGTATCCAATTTCTATATTGTCTAGATGGATGAAAGTTTTTACATGGTTTTACTAGAAGAACATTACTGTCACGTTTTTGTTAGTTAACATGGAGATTATAAAGAATCTAAAAGATAATATTTGAAAGAAATGATTTGCCAAACTCGTATTTTGATTTTGTAGATACAAGGACAGAAGAAAGGAAAACATTTTAGAGAATTTATTCACTTCTGTGTGTTAGTTTTTTTTTTTTTTTCCTTTTTAAGTTTGGAAGGATAGATTGCAGAGTTTTATGCAAATATCAATTATAGTGTAAATCAAATAGTTATTGGAACTTGGCTTTTAGATGATTTATGGGGTCTAATTTTTAAATTAGAAACTATAGTTCTAACAAACAAACTTTAGCAGGACATGCTAAAGGATTATTGGTCGAAACCGGATTGCAGGGAGACAATCAAAGACAGTATATTCAAATTTCTTGTTTCCGAGATTGGAGGCGGGGAGCGAAGCAAAATAATGAGAGAGATAGAGAACATGACTGATTTGTCCAAAACAGAGAAAGAGGGGATTGCTGACGTTTCCAAAGGAAAAAGCATGAAGCCAGTTGACAGATCAATCATCTCATGTGGAGTTGAAGAACACGGAGGAATAACTTCATCTGGAAATCTGATGAAGAGGAGGAAACAAGGTAGCAAAAAGATCAAAGAAGGAAGGACAAGAATGATTAGTTGCTCAACGGATCAAGTAGAAGCAGAAAATTTGAGCAAGAATAGCTTCCTTTTGGGTGGAAATTTTGATGGTGCTTATGTTCAATCTAGCTCAGAAGAGCTTATGAACTGCATATTGTATTGTTTCCTATTTCTTTTAGATCGTGAATTTGACAAAGACACAATGGTTCAACTATGGGTTGCAGAAGGAATTTTTGAACTTGAAGACTTGGGGGAAGGATGGAGTTCCTTGGCGGTCTTATTTTTGATCTCATGGTCGACTAAGAAGTTTATACTGTCCTTGTAGATTTGACAATATCTACAAGTCACCTGAAATACAGATTGAACAAAAATTTCTTTCCTGAATTTCCTCTTGGAAGGGTGTTGCCTACAGATTTCCTTTTGCACGTAGGAAGAAATATAAAGATAATCAGGATGATTACTTAATAGTTGAGGAGGACTAAGTTAGACAGGATTTCAAACGGGGTTAAGCGTTTATCTCTTATTTGTGAATATTTTGATCTACAGACTTCAGAAGGTCCTCGAAAGTTTCAAGTCTTTAAGGACACTGATACTGTTTTGTGCGCATGGCACCGCCATCAACCATGTACCTTATGGTGTCTTTCATCATCTAAACCAATTGAGAACCTTAGATATGCAAGGATTTAATATATCTTACCCGCCTGGTACTGTTGGAGACCTTGAATCTTTGCGTTATTTAGATGTCTCTGAGACCCAGATTAAATATTTGCCTGAATCTATAGGTTTCTCAACTTGCTACAAGGCACTGAAACTCAAATGGTTGCTTGGGACTTTATAGGTTACCAAAGAGGACAAAAGATTTGATTAGCCTGCGTCATCTGGATCTTGACATTGGTAGGCAATTGAAGTACCATGCCCTCTGGAATAGGAAAGTCTAACGAACCTTCAAACTTTGAGGGCATTTCTCATTGGTAAGGAAGATGGTTGTGGTATAGGAGAGCTGAAGAATCTGGCTAATCTTAGTGGATCAATTTGTATTTCAAGGCTAGAGAATGTTTTGAATTCAGAGGACGCTAGGGGAGCTGAACTAAGTAACAAAAAACACCTTAGAAAGTTGACGTTTCAATGGGATGATCATTATCATGATCAAGTGGAAGAGGAGGATATCTTAGAGAGATCTTCAGCCCCATTCCTGGCATAAAAGAGTTGGAGATACATTTTTTTTAATGGTTCTAAGCTGCCGACTTGGATTCAGTAACTCATCATTTATAGGCATCAGCAAATATATTACTCTTTAAGTGCAGAAATTGCTCTCAGTTGCCGTCACTTCGGCAGACTACCATCATTAAAATTTCTTGAGATTTTATGAAATGAATGCCAGTAAAAACTATCGATCAGCGTCTTTTGCGGCAATGGATAAGAGTCAAGAGCATCATGCATTTCCAAAATTGGAGAAATTAACACTTGATTTCATGTCGAACCTGGAAGGAGTGGACCGGTGCTGGAGGATGGTGACTTCCCAAGCCTGCTTGAACTCAGATTAAAACATTGCCCAAAACTTTTCTCTCTTTCTTTGCTTTCACACCTCCAGTTCCATGAGATACTTGGAAATTATTGGATGTACAGAGTTCCAGTCTTTGCCTGACAATGGCATTCCACTTTCAGTTCAAACTATGGTGCTTAAAGATTGCCCAGGAGCTAAAGAACGGTGCGCTAATAGAGACAGTCAAGATTGGTATAAGATAGCACATATTCCTTCTGTATTCCTTGATTATGAAGAGATTTTTCCAAAAAAGCAATCGAACAAGATATCAAGTATTCCTTCAGTAGATCCAAATCGGTCAGAGTTGATGGCATGGGAAAATTCAGTAGATTACAGTGAGTCAGACTTTATGTTGAGCTGTGATCCTTCAGTAGATCCAAATCGGTCAAACTTTGCTTCCCTTTATGAACGAATTTGGTCGGCTTGCACAAAGGTTGTCCCATTTGCGCTGTTGAAGCTAAGTGAAGTGTTCTTCTACTTCCTGGTCCTATTTTATATAGTAAGAATTCTTTCGTTGTATTTTAACTTTACTATTGAAGATGCATTTCTTTGTTTAATTTGCTTCGCTTTGTGAACGAATTTGGTCGGCTTGCAAAAAGTTTTTCCCATATGAGCTGGTGAAGCTAAGTCTGATGTTCTTCCTCCTGGTGGTCATAATTAGTAAGGTAAGAACTCTTTCGTTGTATTTTAACTTTACTGTTGAAGATGCATTTATTTGTTTAATTTCTTCCCTCAGCTTGCTTCGCTTTGTGAAAGAATTTGGTCGGCTTGTAAAATGGTTTTCCCATATGCGTGGGTGAAGCTAAGGGATACGCTCTTAGTCCTCCCGGTCTTATTTTGTACGGTAAGAACTCTTTCGGTGTATTTTAACTTTACTATTGAAGATGCATTTATTTGTTTAATTTCTTCACTCCCCTTCCTGGTTTGTTTGATTTAAATTTGTTAAAAATTTTGCCTCTATGACATTTGTTATTAGTTACCTTTCACGGTGACCATACAATTACGTCTTTGGCTGAATTATAGCAAGATCTCTAATTGGAAGCATGCAATATTAATTAAAAGCATTCTCAATGACATCTTTTCACTTGTTAAAGTAAAAGTAACGCCTTAGTACTGCAATGGTTCACAGATTGGATGAGAGATATTAGGAATACAAGGATGGCATATTTAGGTTTTTTCTTCATTCTACTTGAGTCTTTTAACTTGTGTTTAGCTATTACAAGGTAAAACAAGAAATATCTACAATACAGTCATTCATTTTAACCTGTATTAGTAGGAGGATTGGAGTACTTTCATTTTTAGGGAATGTTTTTCATGACAGATTCTCTTGTTTGTTCCCGCTGCTGAATTGGACTGGATAGTTTAATAGTGTAGTAGTTCATAAATTTTGTTTGGCATACTTTGCTGGATATATACCTAAGAAAAAGAAGTTATAAGAGCAAACCAGCCAATGGAATTTCAGGGGAGAGAGTTTCAGAATGGTTACAAATGTCGATTACTACTATAATTGGTACTAAACAGTACATGAAACCTCTATAAAAGACTGAAATCTAGTGATTTAATACATTTTGCTCTAACGAAATCAATCTACTAAGCATTCATGTGTTTGAAAATTTGTCTTATTTTGTAGGGTAAATAAGAAGAATAATAAAATCAGCCAACTTATGTACAACCCACACTATTCATATTTATAGAGATTTTATGTCTCTCCATAATGATATATACCTATTAATTCATTCATTCCTTTTGTGAGTAGACATACCAATTAACTTGAATAGATATAACTAAAAGTAAAAAAATACTAATAGTATCTAAACTTATCATTGAGTGTCACACTAGTATTCTAACTTTTAATTGTCTGAGTTAGGTACCCAAACTATATACTTTGCGTCGAATTGGTGTCACATTTGGTTTTCCAGTGAATTTCGTGGCGCATGTCCTCTCCCTCCGCAAGGCACATGTACTCTCCCACCGCGAACTTTCATTGAAAAATCGAGTGTGATACCAATTTAACGCAAATTATATAGTTTGGGTGTCTAATTGACACAATTAAAAGTTAATGTACCAATGTGACACTCAGTGATAAGTTTGGATACCATGCTGCATTTTACTCGTATAACTAACCACTAATAATATAAACTTGCAATCCCTTTTTTTTTTTTTTTGAAAAATCTGCAACCGTCTCCACAATTTTTTAAACAGACCTGGAAGTTGGTGCATAGTAAAAGTTTCTTACCAAATGAACCTCTATTTGGTGAAACACGTATCAACAATTATGAATGGCTTGATAAATATAGTAATCTTTAGAAAATAATCTTTTATTGACAAGTTGCATATAATTCACAATAACTTTTATAATGTTAGCTACTTAGCTTTCATTGACACTATCTTGGCCATGTTTTTTTTATCCTTTTAATGAGTGTTTCCATAATGAACACTTCACTCGATCAAAAGATATGTAGTACATTTTGTCCCATTTATCTTAAGACTTGATGTTGTATTTAGTGATGTTTCACTGCCGATGATTTTGCAATGTAGGCTTTACCCTATCCCTTTTTAAGATACAAGATCTTGTGCTAAACTTTTTACCATTAATCAGTCTAATTTGACTAGATACTACAAAATCAATAGTAATGGCTTTATACACCGACCGCTTATTCTTCTACATAACTATGAATTAATCAATGTATATAGTAATTTCAGCATAAACTTGAGAGTATACGATCCCAATTGCAATGACATTGTCGGGGTTGGTTTAGGCATTAATGAAAATAAATTTATCAACTCTTTTGCAACGTTATTTGTAGAAATTAATTTTATAAATTATCAACCTTGATGGAATCAAGTTTACTTTACACTTTTTATATATTCAATAAATCATACTCCCGCCAAGCATGAAAATCAAATAGGGAGTAACTACTTATTTTACTTCTCAATTAAGACAATGTATCTGTTTGTCAAATGTCATATACTTGTGTATTTTAAATGAACTGGCATATCTTTTGATCTTTACTAATTGACTTCTTTTAATTAAAGACACATCCTTCAATTAAAAGACACGACTAACTTCAAATATCACCTTATAAAAAAACGCAAGCAGTTTCAAGAAAACACAACTATTGTAATATTTCTTACCACATATGTAGCATATGACCATCCACATAGTCCAATTTTGCATTCATATATTCTCCAAAAATCTTCCGTTCAAAGATTTTAAGAGAAACTAGGACCAAATATATATATATGGTTCTCATACTTGTCGGTTCAAAAAGAAGTATTTTTCCCCCATAATACAAGGTTGCATTTTTATTTCGGAGTCATTTATTTTATATTAACCTTAAAGTCCAAGAATCAAAAGAAAATTCAACTTAAGAAGTTCCATCGGAATTCTATGTAATTTAATCCACATGTCATCGTGAATGCACTTAGACATTTGAATGTGTTCCAAAAGTAAGAAAATAAATCTCTTTATAGCACATCAAGCAAGCATTTGCAATAATAGATCTTCGTCAATTATGCTATTATAATTGCAAAAATCATCACTTACTTGTAGTGCCTTGTTTAATATACATTGTGACTTCCATAATAGTTTGAGAAAAATATCGTTTTAATGTGTCTAAAAATATATTAGACATACCTTTCAGTAATTTATTCTTACCATGTGTATGTAGCCCATGAATACTGCAAGTAGGAAATAACCAGTTTCTACCATTATCTCTAATTTCATTCAACAATGTGTTTCCACCATCTCTCTTAATCCTAAGAAATCCAACTTTTATAGAGCAAAATTAAACTTTAAAATTGTTAGGACAAAATATTAAAAAGTTTCCCTTTATACCATAATATCACAATGTTGGAATAGGAGAGATGGATTTAAGGGGCATTATAAATGTTGCTTCCCGCAATGTTTAATTATGCCTCTACCATAATTGGTGAGTAAAAGAGTTCACAAATTGATCTCTAGAATACAATGAGGCTTAATGATTGATAGCATTTCGCATTGACACATCAATCCACTAAGCATTTAACTGTTTGAATGAAGAAATACGAAGAATGATAAAATTAGCCAACTTTTATACAGCCCGCACTATTGTTATTTATGAAGTTCTCATATCTCTAGATACACCTATTCACTCATTCATGACTTTTGTGAATAGACATTACTACTTACGAGTTATGCAAATTTGCAACCCTTTTAATTTTGAAATTCTCCAACGTAAATTACATTATACAACATAATGTGACCTTATGTGTAGTCCATGAGTTTGAGTAAATTAGGGTTGCAAATACAAATAAATAGACCAAGCTTTCTCAAATCTAGCTGGCTTGGCTCAATTCTTAGTTGGTCTAGTGCTCATTGTATCGATAACAGTCGAGATTGAGGTTAAAGACATTCGAATATTTGCATTTCTATTTGAATGAACTCAATTGATCACTATCTGTTTATGACAGTACGTGCCATAAATTAGATTCCTATGTACAAGCTGCAGAATGATCAAGTTAATATTGAGGACTGTGTTTGCCAATCACTCAAAGTCATGTTTGTCAAGCATTTAACTAGCTTCACTTGAACCGAATTATTGGCTGAAACACGATTTTCACCGTGAATTTCCGTGTTGCAAATATTCATAACATATACAGCACTTTGTGTATTCGTTCCTTCTTCAATCATCTTGTGTACGCACGGAAGGATCTAGATGGTTTACCATGGTAGAATGCTTTGGGGTCGAGAATAATGTGGAAGAAAATTGGAGGTTGGAATTAGATTTTGAAATTTTATTAGATTGGCGAAGTAGAGAAGTTTTTATCTTGGTGGTAAATTCTGCTTTGAATTTTTGCTCGCAAAATGTTTATGCTTTAACAGCAGGAAATTTTTTTGGTGCTAAATTATTTCTCAATTAAATTGGTAAACATTAAATAAAATGTGAGGTTGATTGACTAATTCCAAGAAATCAGTCGAAGTAAAGTAAAACCGTGAGACTGACATAATGCTTTAGTGTCCAATTACTATGCACGGAGGACTAAAAATTGTAGGAAAAGGGAGAAAAAGAACTTTGAACATATTGATATAACAGCTATCTTGCTATGTTTCTGCATTTGCAAGTAAAATCAAGATAATTTGGGTGCAGCGTTTATTCTTCCATCGGGAAGTCATCACCATTAATTATAAAAAGACGACAAACTTTGGACATAAAATCTTTTTTATTTTATTAGAGCTGCAACTGTTTAAGTTCTTAAGTGCCTCTGAATATGACTTTACAGGCATGTTTTCTGCTACTGGTTTTTGATGCGAGGCCTGCGGCATGGCTACGGGGATGGATGTTTATATTGGAAATATGCCTATGGCTTTTTGATACCAGCCATACGACATTGCGATGGATAGGGAACAATGTATTCATAGCATTCGTTTTGTGCAATTTCGCGGTGATAGCAACAATCGCAAAGGCACATTTTTGGCCATCGGTTCGACATCGTGATGATGGCATTATTGATCGCAGTGTTCTCGAACGTTCAAGTATTCATCCATTTTACACGTACCACAGAGACCCAGACTCAGACTCGGCGATCTCCCCCACAGCACCTGCGTCGACATGACACAACAGGGGTGCGGGTACAAGATTCATGTCAACGGGCTGTGGATCCGTTGATCTCCACCAAAAAAAAAAAAAAAAAAAAAAAAGGGTGTCATGGTGAAGAAGAGGATGAGAGAATTGAGAAGCTTTCGCAGTGTTCGAACTAAGAATGACGAGGGAAGAGGACATTTCTTATTTTCCAATTGCGGCCACGCAGTGATCAAGATCAAAGGCATTCCAATCAGGCTCGTTCAGCAGGAAATCCTCCAGGCAGTCGAATCAATCCTCCCTCTCAGCCGCCACTACTTCGCCAGCATTGACATTCGCATCCACATGAAGGGAGGTGGTCACACCTCTTAGATCTACGCTATCTGCCACCTGTTACCAGAAGTACGTCCACGAGCAGTCGGAGAAGGAGATCAAGGGCATCCTCATCCACTATGACAGGAGCTTGTTTGTGGTTGATCCCAAGCGATGTGAGCCTAAGAAGTTTGGCGGTTGTAGTGCTCGTGCTAGGCTCCAAAAATCTTACCGTTGAGTGCTTTCATTGTCATGAAAATTATTATTTCGCTTTTGTTGTTTTGTATAATTAATCTCTTTTGCCTTGCTTGAGGACCAGTTGAGAGAATTATGAGGGAGCATTTTGTTTCCTAATAGTTTTTCTTTTTCTTTTATTCGATGAGTAATAGGTTTGTTCTAAATTTAAATTTTCAACATTTGATATAAATGCAATGATTTTTTTTTTATTATTTTATTTTGGCAAACCCTGTGAACGGGGGGATGTCAGTCCCAATTTTATTAATAACTAAAATAAACTTTTTACAAGATTTGGAGGGAGGTCACACCTGACCTCCACATAATGGAAATTCAGCAACAACTGAAAATTAAAATTTAAAGCAATGGTTGGTTACATTCCCAAAAATAAAAAAGAATATGCTATTAATAAATTTATTCAACAACAAATTTAATTAAACTTGTTAAGGTTTTCTCTCTCTTTTTTTTCTATCCATTTATCAGATGTCAAATTGCCAATTTTTTTAAATAAACGTTTTGATGGATTTTTTTTTAAAAAAAAAAGAAGAACTTTTTAGAAATGTTGGAGCATTATATAGATCACAATCGTATTGCAGTACTCGTATCTAACACTCTAGCAGTGTTCGTGTATTCTTAATTTTAAACTGTAACCTATTTAATTCTTACAAACATATCGTCCCATACACTCCATACTCGAATCCAGGTAACTTACGTTTTGATATTTAAAAGGATTAGGAAACGAACATTAATAAAATCAACAATTACAATTGATTTTTTCTGTATAATATTAATCAATAACTCAATAACATATGGTTTTGAACTCGATATGTTAGCTCAAGATTTGATTGTCTGGTTGTAGACACCAAATTTTGACACCCCCTTTTTATAAAAATGTATTTTTACTTCATTTTAGGATTTTCTTTCTTTATTTTCGGGGTCGATTACAATTTTGTGCATATTATGACTAATTCGTCACATCAGGGGCAAAATGGTAATTTCACCATGTAAATATTATTCTATTTTTTTTATTTCCTAAACACATAATTTTACTATTTTTATCTTTATTTATGATTTTAATGATTTTTGGGAGTCATTTATGATTTATTTAAAATTTTAGTATTTTTCTTAATTCAATGGCACGTTTTCCAATGCACCTTTATTTAAGATTTTTTGTGTGAAATATTTTGTATGTGCATTAAATGTTTATAGATTTTATGTAAAAATTTTTTTAATAATTTTTTAAAGACTATTTGGTATTTATTTCAAATTGTATCTTTTTATCTATGACATGTTTTTCAATGGTGAATTAACTTTAAAATTTTAATTTTTGTTATTATTAAATTTTCTTTTTCTAGTAATGCTGAATTTTAGTTTCCTTTTTACTTAATTTATTTTCATTTTTATTTTTATTTTTATTTTTATTATTTTTATTATTATTATTTTATTTTTATTATCATTATTATTATTATTATTATTATTATTATTATTATTATTATTATTATTATTTCTAAGGAGTCCATAGGATTTTTATTTTATTCCAACTTTCTTCATTTTCTTACATTTTTTTATTTCCGTCTTCTTCTCAAAAAAAAAAAAAAAAAAGGGTGGAGCGGGCTACGTTTTGCAGCCTGGTATAGTAGCAGCATGGCTGCTTCAGCTATCAAAACAGCTCCATTTTCAGCTACCCCAACAATCAGCCATCCCACCAACTTCATCATCATCACAAACTACTCTATGCTCAATCCCATCACCCTCCCAACTTGCACTCAATTCAGCAGATTTTGAGGGATTTTGGCTTGCTTTTTCACTCACCATTTCACTCTCTTTTCTCTCAGTCCCTTTCCCCTGCAGAGACACTACACTGGCTTCTTCTCCCTCTCTTCACAACTCCATTTTTTCTCTCATCTGCACACACACACACACTTCACATCTGCACACTACACACACATCATCCCGGCACACACACACAATTCCCTCCTCTCTCAGCTCCCTCACTTGCACATAGATAATTCATTCACACACTCCACAAACAAACATGCACACACCTGCACATTCATTCCACAAAACGCACACACAAATTCGAACACACAAACACACACTCACCATACACAACTCTCAGCGTTCCTGCATTTTCACTCCATGAAACAGACACACAAAAACACAACTTCAAACTGGCACTCTCCAAATCAATCACAACCCTTGCATACACATACAAATTCACACACACGGGCACACACAGATCACTCACACAAACACCATTCACACACCTCACTTTCACTCTCTGCAACATCTCAACATACCAGTAACACAATCGGACACATATATGCACAAATACACCCCTGCACAAACACACATTCAAACACACACCAGCTTCACAACACACTTGCGAAAAAATCACAGAACACATTCAAGGCACATACACATTTTCACACAAATCACATTCAAGCACACATACATACACACCACAAATGGCTCTAGGACCCTCCACCACCACCACGACACCACCATCAGATTAGTCACCAAAAGGCAGAGCCCCATCAGCAGCCATCGAACCACCGTCGTTGGGCTCACTGCCACCACTGCAGTTGCCACCTCCTCTACCTCTGTCCAAACTAGGTAAAGCCCATATCTTTCTTTTTTCAATTCGGATATATGATAATGTCCTAGATGATTATTTTGTATATTGATTGATTTCTAAGTATAAGAGGGAAGAATTTATGATTTAAGTTTGAGAATCTGATTTTGAAGTGCCATTGGGATTTTGGGGCTTTTAGAAACTGATTAAGGAGATGGGATTTTGGGGGAAGACCGATTCGGTCATGCAGGGAGGAGGATAAAGAACTGAAAGAAAGGCAATTTTGGGGAAGGGAGTTTCTGTTTATAGTTAGGGAGAGAGAGCAAACCGAGAAAGACGAGAGGGACACAGAGAACAGAGATAAGTCCAGCGAGAAGAAAGAGAGAGAGAGAGAGAGAGAGAGAGAGAGAGAGAGAGAGAGAGAACGAGTTAGAGAGAGGAGAAAGTGAGAACAAGAGAGAGCAGAAGATTTCTGGGAAGAAAGAAAGCAGGGAAGAAAGCAAAAAAGAAAGAAGAAAGAAAGAAAGAAAAAGAAAAAAAAAAGAAAGGAAAAACCGGTTAAAAAAAAAAGTCTTAGCCAAAACTACGTCGTTTTGGCATGAAACGACGTAGTTTTGGTCAGTTTATTTTACTTATTTATTATTTATTATTTATTATTTATTATTTTAGCAGATTATGTATTGACGTTTTGCCCCCTTAAGTTTTTAATTGTTTGATTATGCCTGTCAATACTTTTAGTTTACTTCATTTAAGTCCTTATTTATTTAAGTTAAGCCCTAGAATTTGTAGTTCCTTTCAATTATGTCCAGAATAATTGTAATTTAGTTTTAAACTTGCTGGAAATTATATTTTCCCCCTTTAGCTTGTCAAAAAATTGCGATTTTAGTCCCTCATGTCTGCTGAAATTACATTTTTATCCCTGAATGTTGCTGGAAACTGTAATTTAGTCCCTTATGTTTGCTGAAATTATATTTTTAGCCCTTGAATGTTTGCTGGAAATTATGTTTTGGCCCTAGAATATTGCTGAAAATTGCATTATTGCCCCCCAACCTTGCTGAAATTTTATTTTGGTCATTATGCTTTACTGAAATTACATTATTGCCCTCCAATATTGCTGAAATTTATATTTTTGCCCCCCAAGTAGCTAGAACTTAAATTTTTGCCTTTAAATGTTTGCTGTAAATTATGTATTATTTAATGACTTTGCTGAAATTATATTCTTGGCCTTAAATATTGCTGGAAATTTTTATTTTTGGCATTATACTTGCTGGAATTTATATTTTAGCCCTTTTAAATTTGTTGTAAATCATGTTATTACCTTAACTATGGTTGGAAATTGTAATTTCACCCTTTAGTTTGTTGTAAATTATATTTTTATTCTAAGATTGTTGCCTAAATTTCCACTTTTAAGCCAAAACCTTGGAACATTTTTATTTTTTGTCAAGAAAAAAAGAATTTAATTAATTCCTCAAGTTTTTTTTTTAAATTATTTTCTTTTCATATTTTATTTCATTTTAATGTTCCAAAATTTAGTATTTTTATCTAATTAATGCTCAAATTAATTTCTTTATTTCTCTTTTAGTTATTTTTGTGACGCCCCGGAAATTCGCACTAAAAAGATTAATTGAGTCATGTTATGTTTATTAGTAGAAAAAAAATGATGAGAAAAGAAAAAGAAGAGGGAAATCAAAGTGCATTTAATAAGGCATTTCTTTTATTTAAGGTTTAGTGTTAATCTTTGACTTATTAGTTGGAAGATTACTTAAGTAAATTAGGTTAAGTAAATGAGATTTTTCTTTCATGATTAAGTGGCACACCTAAGTACCAAACTTGGGTTAATTTTTTTGGTTCATTAGTTTATAATAGTGTTTAATTTTGACTAACCAACTCTACCATTATTAAGCCTTTTGACTAATTGAACTTTGGCACAAAAAATTAACTTAAAATTTTCACTTAAACCCTTGTCTTTTCCCCACCATATGGCCGGCCCCCTCTTTCTCATTTCTTCCTCTCTTTTGTTTTAAAATTTTATGATACAAAACTTGCCAATTGTTGAGTGTTAGATGATTAAAATTTGTACAAATTATATTGAGCCAACTAGCACCTATTTTGCCAAAATATCTAAACCCTAACTTGACTCTTGTCTAGCTTTCATTGGCTACACTTTCCTCCATTATTCTTTATTCCTTTTATACTTTATTGACTGAATTCTCTTCCATTTTTACTCCCCTTGGCCGACTCTCTCAATCTCCCTCTCTACCCTTCCTTGTTCTTCATTTTCTTGGAGCTCTCTCTTCAATTTTAGACAAATTCCACCATAGAAAGTGAGGTTTTCTTCTTCCTAAGCAAGGTTCTCAGCTTGTTTAAGGTATGTACCATGGACTTTTGCTATTAATTTCAAGTTTATTTAAGTTTTATTTAAGCTTTATTTAGGGTTTTGTTCAAGTTTTACATTAACAGTCATGCTGGACCAGTTTTAGTAAAACGTTCATAACTTGATGTAGATAACTTGGATTCGAGTGATTCTTGTTGTTTTAGAAACTAGATTGATAGGGCTTTCCAACGGTAGAAGGCTTGCACTGTGGTTCGTTATGTATTAACCGTAGAAAGTTTGCAAAGTTGACTGAAAATTAGGTTCTGCGTGAAACAGTTTTGACGATGAGCCAACTTGAGGGCTGATTTTGAACCTGTTCTAGTTGGAATTTGGATTGATGATCTTCACGAAAGTTGTATCCCTATAAACATAATTTAACACCATGTAATCATAATTCCTTAGTTCTTGATGTATTGACCCCAATAATGGTACGAAGTTGGCTGAAAACCAACCCTGTGCAAATTTGGGTAATGATTCTTGGAGTATAATTCTTGAAATTTAGTGGAATTTTGATTGAATTTGAGCTTGGATTGAACTGAGAAGTTGTAGAACTTGTTGAATTATGGGTTTGATGATTGGAATCTTGATGGAAAACAAATTTGGATGGCCGAAAATTAAGGGGAAATAATGCCAAAATTTTGTTAGAAAAACCCTAGGGTGAAAACCCTAAACCCTAGAACTAAAACCCTAGAATTTAATGGGGTATTTCTTGAATTTTCTTTCTAAGTTGATTAGGGTTTAAATTGAGTTTTCATTAGATTATTTCTTATAACTTCCAGGATCCAAAAGTGAGACGCAACCAGTTTTACGAAATATTTTCTTAAGCGTTCCAGGTGAGTGTCCCTTTTCGTGTGCATGCGAGTGTTCCTTACTTTTGCTTACTGAGTGTTTCTTCATATATTCATGAATACATGTTCAAAATGTGATTTTAATTGTACTTGACACTCGTGACTTGTCCCAATGTGTTATGTGTTCTTGATATTCTTGAAGTGCTTACCATGTATTATATGAAGGGAAAGTGTGTACTTTATCGCACTTACCCCATGGTTTGTTACATGCACAATTTCTACCTTGATAGTGAATATAATTTTTTTGTGAATTTCTCGACTACTTTAAACTTGTTGGCTAGACTTCCGTGGTTATGCCGCAGGTTAGTCTAGCAGGACGGGTACCAAGGAGGATATAAGGTGCTGGGTGTTGTAGGGCTTGTGGTTCTTTTCCTTGAGTTGTGAATCCTCAAAGAGGCCAACTCCGGACTGAACCTTCTTTCTTGTTGCCCTCCGGGGTTGAGATCTCACCCTGGATGGGTCGGACGGTTTCTAGGAGGATATAAGGTAAATGGCGGATAGGGTTCTTGCGTGATAATGCAGGTATAACCGGCAATCCACTCTCAATACCACAGCCACATGATCAGTACTTGCTCTCGTGATGGGAATGTATCCTCCCTTGTTTAAATAATTTTTTTTACTTGATTATTTTCTATGTGATTTTGTGGAACATGTTATTTGCTTACTTATTCTTTCTTGGTTTGCCTCCGTGTCTGCATGTGTGTGTGGGAACCTCACTGAGCTATCATAGCTCACTCTCTTTTATTTGTTTTCCTTAAACAGGCTCCTATCTCTAAAGTCGGTGGTGAGGAATCCAGGGTAGAATTGGGTAGGATTTAGATAGAAGGACTGCTTGAGATATTATTGTAATAATAAATGTATGTGATGTAAATTGTTCAACTAGTACTTTTACTTTTAAGTTTGAATATTATGTGACCCCGAAAACTGTCACAGTTGGCATTTACGAGTTTTCTACCGGATTACAACTGCTTATGAATTTTTAGTGCGTGCTCGATTCGAGTCCTGGCGAGAGCCAGGCAGGCAGTCTGCTAAGCCCTTTGGTGCGCCTCTGGGTAAGGTGGGGCTGTCACAATTTTGGTGATTCTTATTTGGATGCTAAAAGCTTAAGTATGTATTATTGTATTTTATTTTTTATTATTTTATTTTCCTTATTTCATTTTGTTTATTTATGTATTTATTTATTTATTTTTTACTTAAAAAAATTTCATTTTTCTTCCTAAATATTTAACTATTTTTTAATTTTTGTTTATTATTGTTTGAATTATTGTGGCATGCTTACAGTGATTAGTATGAAATTATTTAATTAGTAGTTTATCTATTTAAATAAT
Organism: Mitragyna speciosa; assembly: GCA_024721245.1. Lineage (NCBI taxonomy): Eukaryota > Viridiplantae > Streptophyta > Magnoliopsida > Gentianales > Rubiaceae > Mitragyna > Mitragyna speciosa. The sequence continues at coordinate 27,024,443 of CM045553.1, read as the reverse complement.
GGTACCTTGATGAGTTTGTTCATGTTGTTAGCATTTATACCGAGTCTTCGAACGGGAGGTACCCTTATTATCCTTCCAATGTTTCTTTGTGTGCTCCTATGTGCTCCTATGTGTTTTTCTATATGTTTTTTTTATGCATCTTTTGTGTTTATTATTTTTATTCACGTGTGAGTATTTATTTATTTATGTCATGTTGCTTACTTGAATTTATTTTTTTAATTATTCAAAGAAATGTAATAGATAGGTAATATTCTATTTAGTAAATTTTTGTACTTAGATAGTTAATGTAATAGATAGTTTATGTTTTATCTATTTAACAAAAGCCTATGTATTTTAGATAGGAAATGTAATAGGTAGGCTAGATAGGTTATCTTTTATTTTCTTTTTTCTATTTTTAGATGGTAATTAGGCTTCCCCGGTGTAATAGTTAGGGCTTTTTGTGTGCTATGTGTGCCATGTGCTTATGTGTTTTATTCGCTTTACCTAGGACTTTGCATCTAGAATATTATGCTTGTGTGTTATGTGCTCCTATGTGCTATTATTTGCTTTAATCTATGCCTTATTTATTTATTTACTTACATGTTATAATATATGTGTATCGTCGCCACACTAGTCCAATACTAGTTGTGGTTAATTCTGGTTTCTTCGCTAGTCCAACGCTAGTGGAGAATTTATAGAAAATAGGCTAGTCCAATGCTAGGCCTTTAGGTCATTTTAGTATTAGAATCATTTCTCGTGTGCATTTCATGCCATTTCACACACATTTTCTCTTTTTAAGCCTTTTGTTCATCTTTGTATGGTTTTTTTTTTATGTATTATTACCACTTATTATCTATTTTAAACATAAGTTTAGTGCATAACATTTAGATTCTACTACACATAGAATCTTAGGTCATTTGTGTGATTCGACAAGAAATAGTCATTTACTCACGTGGGAAGCGGTGGCGTACATGCCGTTCCCCCCTCCGTGAGTAGGAACATTCAAGTCACGAGACATTAGTCTCCCGTATCCGTTATATTGCATCCCTACTTTCTTTGTTCACTTACTATCTATATTATTAATTTTCTTTTCTTTTTTACATTCCATTTTGCATCTATACTCGTGACTCCATCGAGGTTTAGACTCGGGTTTCGCAATTAATGCGATAATTCCGACCAAACCTCAATGGAATATTTTGTCCCTTAACGATATCCATTTTTAGGACTAGATTTGCATTCATATAGTTGCATCCAAATGTGATAAAATTTTAGGGTTATATTAGGAAAATTTATACTAAACCTCACAACTAGTTTCGGCTAGGTTGAAAGGGTGCCTTAGCCGCGAGCCTTTGCCTTCCCTTTCTTCAACTGTGACTTCTGAACCTTTTTCTCTTGTTTTCAAAGACCTGGAGTTTTCAAAAAGGGTTTTCTTGTTTTTCTTACATTTTTTCTCAAAAAAAATCATTTTTCAAATAGATCATTCTCGATTTTCTGACCTTTGTAAAATATTTTTCGGTGACTTGGTACACCAAAACTCAATACCAAGTGGCGACTCCTTTTTTATTAAAAACCCTTTTACACTCTATTTTCAGGCTAAAAATCGTCGCATTTTCAAAGTCTCATTTTAAGCCCTTTTTCCTTTTGTTTTCAAAATAAAGCATTTTCTAAAAAAATTACATCTTTTGTCAAACTATCTTTTATAAAAACCTACACTTTTTTTTCCAATAGATAACAATCACATTTAATTCTTCCTTTTTCTGACTTCCTTTGAAAAATGGGGCGCGACACTGGTCTAGAGTTATTTTGTATGGCTAGGAGAATTTAAAAAGCACTATTATCATCCAGACCAATTTCTATTAGAGTTACCTCAAGATAGTGAATCCGAATTGCAAAAAAGCCTCTCAAGATTTTTGTTAACATAATTTGATGCTGAAAATTAATAAATTAAGAGCTTTTTAAATTCAGAATATTTGATAACAAAATTCCTCTACTACTTGAGGCATTAAGCAGTACTTGATTTGTGTATAAACGTTTAATTGAGAATTTTTCACTTAATTTGTTGAATCTAGAACACTTGTTATATACTCTTTCATATATACACACAAACACACACTTTCTATATGACGACCCAACTTGGATACTCACTATATCTTGATTGAGTGTTTGCCTAACTCCCGTCAAGATGCACTAGTCACGACTTTGAAGTGGATAAACTTAACATAAAATTACAAAAATCTAAGAATAATTACATATATGTATGTATGTATGTATGTATATGTATTGTCGAAATATTTGGTTTAAAACAAGGCAATATACAAGAGTAGCATTCAGATCAACATGATCAGCTAATAACAAATTCAATAAGTAAAGAAGGGAGTATATAGGTGAATCAAGTAAAGTATTGCTCGAGAGTATTTCGAGCGTCATTCAAGAACTGTTCAAATATTATGCCATTGCAAAAGTCGAATAATGCTCAAATCTTGCACACTAATATTTATTGCATGGCCACTTTAAGCCATTTGATAATCTCGAGAGTTACCTAAATAGTTTCCCGTACACCGTCTTAACATACGAACTCTCCTTGCAGACCAATGGGTGCCAAGATCCCAAGGTAGCCAACAATTGGTGACTAGGCCCACTATCGGCTCAGCCAATGTGGACATGCACAAGGCGGGGTGCAGATTAAGCACACATGCACAAGTACAAGTACATTTCACAAGAACAAGTACTATCTAGTGCAATAAAATACACAACTGGGTTTATAGAAATTTAGGTACAATTATAAGTATAACATCAAGTCAAGTAATAACAAGTCACACAGTTGAGCTTTTTAAAAAGTCACATAATTTTTATAAAAATCAATGTTAATAAACAAAAATGATTTTAGAACTCTCACTGGTGTGTCAATTAAATGCTCCCTCTTGACTTACTCGAATCACCTATTAATTGAAGATAAGTTAATTAATTATCAAATCAAGGTGAATGAACGAAATAATAAATATTAGGGTATCTTGAAAGAGGAGCTTGTACACACAAGCCTAACTCTATTTTCACTCCACCAAATTTCACAAACTCAATGCCCATCTAAACTAGACTCAATTTAGAACATTATCCATGAAGACACCCAATTCCCATTCCAATTATAACCCGATTAAATCTCAATTAGAATGCAATTCATCGATTTTCAATATTCAGGTTTCAGTCATCCCAAGTGCTTAATTTCACTCTAGCATAACTTTTAGTACATAACTCAGATTGATTCAAGATTTATATGCTTAGAAACTAGAATTTAGGGAAACAACTTTTATGAAGAAAGAAAATTTAGATTCCCCCAAGAATAGGTGCAAAATTGAGCCAAAACTTGGCAAATCACTAACTCAGTTATGCAAGGTGGGCATTCCTACTTATTTTCATTGAATGCCGAGTCCAATTTACAAAGAATCAGAAATGGATGCTCACATGGTTGAAGGCAATATTTCAAGAGTTACAATTTTGTGAAGGGCATCAAGTCAAATTATAACTAAAAAACATGTCAAAAATCAACTTAGCATTTAGCATTTCACTAATCCTGCTCCCGCAAGTCTAACTTCCAACCAGGTTCGTACTGTTGCTAGAGTTAATTTGCAACAAAATCATGACATGTAATTCAAATGATTGAAGACTATATTTCAAAAATCTACAACCTTTATGAGAATGTCAACTCAAATTCTAACAAGAATAAATCCAATATCTTGCCTAAATTTTGCCCTTCACCAGTCCTATTTACGTAGAATAGAATTTTTATCCCAATTTACATAATTTATACGATTAATCTAGAAAGAAATAGAGGAAGTTCCTTATACCAATTTATAGCACTATGAATCTAGTTTTTAAAACAATAAGAATCATTTAAATCCAAGTTTTTTTGCAACAAGTTATGGCTGATTTGCCAAAACTAGTCTAACATAACAGCCATACGGTTCTTCAATCGTAGTTCATTCAATTCAAAATATCTCAAGTTATACCCAATGAAAAATCATAAACTTTGCACCATTTTAAACTAGATTCAATGTAGGCATCATGACTTGATTCTAATCATAACCTTGTCAAAATATCACCACAACACAAGTTACTTTTAGATTACTGATTTACGGAGGTTCTCATGGTCAAGGCTTACTATTCTAGATTTTCTAAAACTTCTAGCAATATTTTCATGCTCAATCCATCAAGTATTCAGTGATATTGATTTAAGAGACATCCTATCATGGACCGAGTCCATGGGTAGGGCTTGTAGGCACAGTCCATTCAAGAAAAATTCTTGATTTAACAGCTTACAAATATGCTCAAAATGTTCAAGAGAAATTTACCTCCTTCAGCTAGTATAATTTCTTTCTCTTCTCCTACTTGCTTGCAAAATTTTCTTTTCTATATTTTCTCTTGTTGTCTCCTAGCCGGCCCTTTCTATTCTATCCATTTATTGCTGAATTTTTTTTTTGTTTTTTGGTGAACTTTATTTGGTCACAAGTTTGGAGATGAGTCGGTCTATTGGCATGCTCACTATCCTCCTAAAATGCTGACACCACATGCTTGACTTGGCAACTTGCCCAAGCTAAGCTAATTTGCCTCCTTTTTTTTTTCGATTGTTGTTATTGTTGTTGTTGTTCTCGTTGTGTTATTTCCTTGGATTTATCTCATTGTGGTGATTATCTCATTTCAATAGCCTAGATTATATACTTGTTACACATGCAACCATACCTAAACACAATTTACACTAATATTCCTTGGTCTAAGGGTTTCAAGTGTTATAGTCTAGTAATACTAATCTTACTAATTGATTACCAACATTAGCTATCCAAATTAACCTTAACAATATTACTAACATGCAAATAAATGAATAAATGATTGGTCAAATAAAAATCATAGTGTCATGGTGATAGCCAAAGTTTCTTTAAGTTACTTGTATGGTCATCATTGAGTGCTAAAATTTTCAAGTATGCAAATCTACACACTAAATTTGTGTAATCTAACACTAAAACTACTATGTCTCTTAACTTTACTAGTTATATAAATAATTTAACTAAATAATTAAATAATAAAATCACTAGTATTTAAGAAATTAGTAATGAGCCTTCACACTCTTTTCTCTTTAAAAGAATTTCGTCCTCGAAATTCTCACCTGAGTTCATGAAGAGCTCAGGGATTTGTGTTCACATTTCCTTTTTTTTCAGTTCCCACGTTGCTTCATCTATTCCTTGACATTGCCATAATACTTTCACCAGGGTTATCTCTTTATTTCTTAATACAGTAGTCTCTCATTCCAATATTTTCATCGATTTTTCTTTGTCTAAGAAATCATCTCGTAATTCCAACTCTTCACATTGTACGATATGTTCTGAATTTGGTTGAAATTTCCTTAATAGGGACACACGAAAAACATCACGCATTCTAGACATTGATGTCAGTAATTTCAATCAATATGCCACCTTCTCATTTACTTAGTCTTTAACACTTGTTGTTGATCACCATTAGGCCACAACTCACATGCATTCGTCAACATGCCACCGTGATCCATCCGAAACAATCCCTCCACAACATGCAAAAAAGAAAAAAACCCTGCCCAACCCCAGACCACCTGGAAACACCATCGATTGTTTGTCCAACCACTATCAATTCCCACCATCCAAATCCAACAATTTAGAATCCACTCCACCATTAACCTCCACCATCACACCACAATACTTACTCAACTGTCCTCAGTTACCTAGAACCACCACCACCGACCAACCACCGTCACCATAATATCTTCTTCTCCAAGCGCTATCAGTCCACACATGAGCACCGTCGACTACCTCACCAGCAATAGCAAACCAGCGCCGCTCCAACTGTCGTTTTCATTCTCCAACTACTTTACAACAATCAGCTTCGCCTTCTCTTAATTCACGTGAGTTTTCGATCCCTCGTTCAATTTCATTTTAGGAAGTTTAATTGAATGAATTACTTCTAGGTTTGAGGAGTTTTAAGGAGAAAGAGGGATTTGGGAGAAGTTGATGGTTCTGGTGGATGTTTGCACGGGCAAAGGACTTGAGGAACAGAAATGGGAGGAAGAAAAGATAGAAAAGAGAAAAGAAAGAATGAAGAAGAGAGACAGAGAAAGAGGGCCGGAGAACTCGAAAGGAAAGAGAGAGAAGAGTAGATAGAAGGTATAGAGAAGAGCAGATAAGAGAAAAGAGAGAAATCTAGGAGAGATAAAAGAAGAAGGCTGGGTAAATAGAAAGGAAGAAAAGAAAGAGGCATTCGGTGAAGAAAAATGAGAGGCGAGAGAGAGAGAGAGTAGAGAGGAGAAGGTGACGGAGAGTAGAGAAAGAACAAAGAAGAAGAAAAGAAAAGAAGAGAGGAAGAGAGTCAGTAGTCAACGAAACAGGTTAAGGGAAAAGGGGGGCTGGTTTAGTTTTAGTTCTTTTTTCTGTTTTGTATTAGTTTTTTAGAATTTTTTTGATTAGTGTTTCTTAGTTAATGATTTGGAATTAATTAGTTTTAATTGGATGATTGAATTAAATTAATTAAATTATTATTATTTTTTATTATTATTAAGTTGGTTTCTCGTGTTTTAGAATTTGATGCTTTTATTGTTAGAAACTTATTCTTTAATCCTTAATTTTTAGTTATTATTGGTATGTCTTTTAAAGATTTCATTTTCATGCAATTAAGCCCACCAAAATTTCAGATTGACCCCCCAGATTTTACTTTCATTTCAATTTGCAAATATCTTGATATTATGTTTATGTGTTATGTACTCCTACGTGCCCTTACATGTATTTATATGCTTATTTTCTTTTGATTTAGGTTTTACTATTTTTAAATCATGTTTTATGTTATTCCGTCACGATACTAGTCTAATGCTACTTGTGGCTTTATCGTTTCCTTGCTAGTCCAATGCTAGTGGGAATCCCTAGAAAGGGTTAGTCCAATGCTAGACCCTTAAGGCATTTTAGTGATAGTTTCACTCATGTGCATTTCATATCATTTCACACACTAATTTTTTAGAAAATTTTCAATTTCTGCATGATTTTTGTATATTTATTATCTATCAATCTATTTTGACAAATACTCAGCGCGTGAAATCTAGATGGCATTGCACATAGAATTTAGGTCATTTGTGTGATCCGACTAGAAATAGTTACCTACTTATATGGGAAGCGGTGGCGTACATGCCGTTCCCCCTTTCGTGAGTACGAATATTCAGTCACCAGTTGTTTAGTCCCCAATACCCGGTATGTTGCATACCCATTTTCTTTGACACTTATTAGCTATATGACTATTTTTCTTTTCTTTTTGCATTCCATTTTTTTGCATTTACACTCGTGACTCCCTTGAGGTCTCGACTTGGGTCTCACAATTAATACGATAATCCCAACCAAGTCTCGACGGAACATTTTGACCCTCTCGATATTCCCATTTAGACTTAGGATTTGCATTCATATAGACACATCTAAACATGATAGGACTCAGGGTTAATTTAGAAATTTTTGATTAAACCTCACAACTAGCCTCGCTTAGGTTGAAATGGTGCCTTAGCCACAAGCCTTTGCCTTCCCTTTCTTCAAATGTGACTTCAGGACCTTTTTCTATCGTTTTTCATAGACTGAAGTCGAAAAAGGGTTTTAAATATTTTTTTAAAAAAATTTTATTTTGATAAATTATTTTTGGGTGACTTGATACACCCTAACTCGATACCAAGTGGCGACTCTATTTCTTTAAAATAAAACCCTTTTTTAAATTAGTTGGCCAAAACTATTACACCTTTAGTCTCGGCCTTATTTTCTTTTAAAATAAATTTTTTCAAAATAACACTTTGTTTTATTAAAAAATTCGATTTTTATCACACGCGCACGGTTTTTCCAAAAATCTTTATTTTTAAAAGGGTCACTGAATTAGACTATCTTTTCAGGATGCGCCAGTCAACGACGCCACTAGCACCATGTTATATCGATTCTGGGACACGACAGGAATTGAATCCTAAACATGGATAAAAATCATCATGGCCATAAGCTAAACTTTCATATTTGGTAGATTCTTAAATCTAGTCAACTTTGTTTAACTAATTTCTTCATTGTTTGTCTACTTGAATCTGATTTTTCCTACCATTTTTAGCTCCCAAAATTTGATTATCTAGATAATAAAGTAAGTTAGTAGCCTACGTAATTGCTAGATCTTGTTTCCTCGTGGGATCGACCTTAATACTCGTCACAACTACAATTGACCCATGCACTTGCGGAACGAGTATTAGGTTATAAATTTTATTACTTGTTTGTGTGATTTTAAGTGAATTTATTGCTATATTTTGATATAACTTAAACTCACAATCAAGTTTTTGGCGCCGTTGCCGTGGAAACATTGAAATCTTGGCAATATCAAGGCAAATACATGCTTTATTAGTCTAGACGTTTTATTTTCTTGTTTTAATATCTTTTGTTTTGTGTTTTGTAGGTATCTATTGAAGCAAGGGTGAAAGAAGGAGAAATTGAACTGGAAGTCATTCAAGCATTTTATCGAACACATGGAAGGCAATTGCTATTGGAAAAGCTATTGGCCTTATGATGAATACAAGTCTAGTATTCATGGAGGTATGTCTTTTAATGATAAGGTACACATATTACAATCACAAATGAATACATTAGAAGGCATGCTAATGATTAGATTTGGATATGATTCTAGTGTAAATGTTCCTTCTTATAGTATTTGTGAAGGTAATCATGCAAATTTTTAATGTGGATATAATACTCATGTACAATTTGGAAATGTTTGAACTTATTCACCTCAATATGAAAATTATGCTCAAAACGAACATTTGGGGTGGATGGATCAAATGAATCAACCAAATCAACCTACCTATGTTGAACAAAATTCATCCTTGAACATGAAGCCTAAAGCCAATATGGATGAAATAGATAACATGAGTAGGAGATTGGAAGGCCATTTTGCTACGATTAAGGAAGCATGGAACTCTAGGAATGAGGAACCAATCCAAAAAGACAATAAAATGAACTTAGAGTCACCATATGTTGAAAATGTCCACGTTCAAGATCAAGTAGTTGAAAGTAGGAATGAGGAGATTAATGACAGTTTGCTAAATAATCCTACTTTTTGATGAAAATGAAGTTAAATGTCAAAGAGGTGTATGTGCTAATGCTGTGAATAACTTGGAACAATATGGTGTTCATGATTATTATGATTATGCTTATATTTGTTCTATGTGTGGTGGTAATCATAAGGAGTATAATTGTGGGTTAATGCAACCACCAATAGAAAGTTATGTTAATCCACTAGACACCTCTATGCATGAGAAAATGATCTTGAGCATGAAAGTGAAATCCATGAACATGCATGTGTGGAAAATATGGTTGAAAGTAGGGAAATGTACCATGATGATCAACATTTTGAATCCTCCACTTGTGAAATCATGCATGAATTTCATAAAAATGAATGCAAAGAAATGCTTGATGATTCTACTTTTGAATATGAGGAAAAACAAGTGAATGATGATAATGCATACGTGTGTGAAAAAGTAGTTGAAAATGTGCATAGTAATGACAACTTAATTGTTTCTTCTAATTTTGATCACACAAATCTCAATAGTGAACTTGCTTTTGATGAGGGAATTGAAAATTCAAAGGTAAAAAATGAAGTGTATAATGACCCTTCTTTCACTTGTGATTTTGATTTTCTTGGTATTGAAGAGATAAAGGCATAGCTAATCATGGCTATGAAACTCTTTTAAAGTGTTTCCATGCGGTCGGAACAATGGCAAAGTGGATCATGGACTTGGGAGCACTCATTTTGGCACAAAGGATGCATCTATACTTGTTGAATCAATTGAGCACCAAAGGTGTAATACTTCCTTTGTGGGATACACCTATCACGTGACCAAGGTGTTTCAAGTCTAGCTCTAGACTATAAATGAAGTGCTTGTTGGGAGGCAACCCAATGTTTTTGGTATTTTTAGTTGCTTTAGTTTGTTTTATATTTTATGTGTGTTTTGTAGTTAGTTAGTTTGATTAGTTTAGTTTTATTTTGGATTTGAAGCATTTTGATGCAATCATTGAAGTTTCATGTTTAAACTTGGATGTTGGATACCCAATTTTCATATCTTTTGAGTTTCATGTGTTTAGAAGGGTTAAACATCTTTGTGTCATCATTTGAAATGTGTTTAAAGTGGTTTTGAAGTTTAAATGAACAAGTAAACCAATTTGAAGCATGAAAGTGCAAAGAATTATTCCATTGGTTACTATTCATGAGCCAACTTTCATTGAGAACATTGATTCTCATTTCGTAATCTATGGACTTTTTATGCAAAAATTGGTTTTGAGCAACTTTGTTTTATCATTTATACTTGTTCCAAGTGATTTTGAAGTCCAAAGCATGCAAAGAATCAAATTGAGCTTTTTAGTGAAAAAGCAACTATTCTTTTTTTTTTTAATTGGCTAATCCCGTACACGGGGGAGGGACGCCACTCCAAAATTTTATTAAAATAAAATCATTGAGGGGGACATATAACCTAACCTCATTATTACATCCTTAGAGAAACATAAACCAGGAGTACTACTCCCTTACAACTATAACACAAAATTTTAACTAAATGAATTAGATACTACTAAATCTAAATGATGGAATAACCAAGTCGGTCAAGACTGAACTGCACCACATACCTCTCTAGGTAAAGCAGAAAATCCTTCAAAGATCATGTCCTTCTTAATCTTAATACCTTCATTCGATAATATGTCTGTTGGTTGATTACCCTGTCTAAAGCAATGCTCAATAGAAAGAATTAAGTGCTGAAATTTTCTAATTTCCACCACCTGATGAGACAAATACCATGGACAAGATACCAACCCTTTTACCATATTCACCAAAACAGGTGAGTCAGATTCCAAATGAAACTGTTCAATACCCTTCGTAGCACACATGCTAACCCCATACAACATTGCTTTAATTTCAGCCCTCAAGCTAGACTCCCTCCCAAAAAAACAAGCAAACCCAAAAATCACCTTGCCACTTCCATTCCTCAGGATACCAATTCCTGCACTCTCACCTGGGTTGCCTTTTGAGCAGCCATCAACATTCAATTTAAGTTGTCTCTTCGGAGCCAACCATTTTACAGTGCGAATAATGGTTCTTCTCTTTTGGCCTGCACAAAAAATACACCAATCCATCCAATTCAAATTAGGTAAATGAATAGAGAATTTACCTTCAAACCCAATTTTGATGTCTTGCAAGATGTCCCTCACCACTCTCTCCCATGGCACATTCTCCCCTGAAAACACAAACATATTTCTTGTTTTCCATAAGTGCCAAAGAATAATAATTGGCGAGATATGGAGCAAGCATCTGTAAAATTTATTCTTAACAGGACTAGTCCACCAATGCATCAACCTCATTCGCACAGTCAAATTCTGCTTTCCAATCCCAATTGGGCCCTCAAAATAATTCCAAACTCTGGAGGAAAAATCACCATGCCCAAAAATATGCTCAATTGATTCCATAGAATGCAAATTACAGCAAAAACACCATGAGGGACCATGAATACCAAATTTTTTTAAAATATCAAAACAAGGTAATCTCCTATGGAAAAGCCTGAGCATGAAAACAGACATCTTTACAGGAATCGCAGAATCCCAAATACTCTTACTCATAAGAGTTATCAGGCTTACTCTCCCGAATACAATCAAAAGCTGTGGTCAGAGAAAACTTACTAGAAGATGTCAATTTCCAAATCAACTAACCTGAATGTTCCACCTAGATTATGATCATCTACTTTGGTCCCATCTACACTCAACCAACACATATTAATTTTGTGCCACCTCCCTAGCATTTCAGCATATGCTTCCACTAGTCTCGAATCTAGCCTACAATGTTCCACCTGAGAAGGATTCCTTGTCTTACAATATTTTTTAAACATAAAATCAGCCCATAACGACTTTTGCTCTCTAAAATTCCACCACAATTTGATTGAAAATGCCTCATAAACTTCCTCCAAGGTTCGTATACCAACTCCACCTTCATCAACAGGCAAGCACAATTTATCCCATTTAATCCATTGATGTTTCTGAACATCCCCCTCAATACCCCACAAAAACTGAGCAAAAACTCTTTCCAAGTTCCAAAGCACCCCTTTTGGAGGACAAGTAGCAACCAGAATATGCAATGGGATAGACGATAATACATGTTTGATGAGTATTAACCTACCCCCAATAAAAGAAACTTAGTTCTGCCATGCCAAGACCTTCTTCACAATTGATGTGCATAACTCTGAAAAATATTGCTTTTTAGTCTTACCAGCAAATAACGGGCATCCCAAATATCTCACTGGGAAGGCCCTCTCAGAGAAACCCGTAGTCTGCTTGATTACCACCTTTCGAGCCCTTGACATAGAAGGATGATAAAGGAAGCCACTTTTGGAAGCATTTATTTGTTGACCCGATTGTAACTCATATTTCTTTAATACCTCCAAAACCAGCCGAAGTGACTTCTTATCTGCACCTGAAAAAATCATAATATCATCAGCAAATGATAAATGAGTAACAGAAGGGCACCCAGCTGGCACCTTAAATGGAGTAAAACTAGGAACACTTGGAAAGATGATTCAATGCTCTGGACAATCCTTCTGCAGCAATAATAAACAGGCCTGGTGATAATGGATCTCCTTGACGCAAACCCCTGGAGATACTTGAAATACCCATGAGGCGCACCATTTATCAGAACAGAAAACCAACAATTTGACACAAGTCTCCATACCATGTCTATCCACCTCTCACCAAACCCAAAGGCTCTTAAGACAGAGATCAAATAAGGCCATGAAACACGATCATACGCCTTAGCCATGTCCTAACTTTAAAACCACATTGCCCCCTCTATTCTTCCTCCCTTATACCCCCTACCAGCTCCTGAGCCAATAAAAAATTGTCAGACATTGTTCTTCTTTTAATGAAACCACTTTGCTGAATTGAGATAATTCGAGGAAGAATGCTTGCAAGCCTATTAGGTCAATACTTTAGAAATCACCTTATTCACAAAATTGCATAGACTGATAGTCCTAAACTGAGAAAAATTTTGAGGGTGAGATACCTTAGGAATAGGACAATCAAGGAGGACGTGATAGCCTTCGGTAAATCTTCACCATAGAAAAAACTTTGTACTGCCTTACACAAATCAACTTGAAACAATATCCCAAGACCTCAGTAAAAATTTACCTAAAAAACCATCTAGTCCTGCTGAGCTCTCCCCATCCATAGCAAACACCACCTGTTTAATTTCTTCCATCGTCTGGACACTCCTCTAGTAACTAGGTGTCTTGCTGTGAAAGTAACTTTAGAATCTGACTCATCCCATCCCCTATCTGATAACCCTCTTGAGAGAATAAATTGGCAAAGTAGTCATGTGGCCACCTTGCCCAATATCTTCCTCATTTGTCAACCAATCACCCGAAGGAGATTTAATTCGGTGTATAATGGAGCTAGGACCTTCTACCCGCTACCACTGCATGAAAAATTTTGAATTTCTATCACCTTCCTTCCACATTTTAATGTGAGCTTTTTGCTTCCAGAAATTCTCCTCAACACAGAGTGCTTTGCTCAAATCTACTCTTGCCCTTTCCATGTGCTCCTAACGCCTGATCTGAACCCTCCATGTCATACCGTCGTTCCGCTTCAACCGCCTTATGCTCCAAGTTTTTCACCGTTATAAAAATGTTCCCATACTTCTCTTTAGACTAGTAGCGGAGTGTTGCTTTAACCAACCTTAATTTACAAGCCAACACAGTACATAGGAGTGCCATGATTGCATAGGCTGCCAAGCCTCCCTAACCACCTCCAAAAATTGAGGGATGACTACACCAAAAGTTAAGAAAAGCAAATGCCTCGTGGCTTGTCATCCAATCTTGACTTTCCACACATCAGAATAGAGCATGATCTGAAGGAGCTCTCGACAAATTGTGAACCTCCAAAGAAACATTCAAGTTCAAGGAACTCATTATTAATCAACACCCTATCCAACTTCTTCCAAATACATGCTCTCCCATGTCTATTATTACACTAGGTAAATGGTGATCCTGTATAGCCTGCAGTCAAAAGCTTGAATATCTTGCAAAAAGGCTAAAAATCAGCAAGCTTCATTGACCACAAAAGGTCTACCCCCTTTCTTTTCATCACCATTTACTATCAAATTAAAATCCCCAGCAAGCAACCATGGAAGAGAAGTTACCATTTTCATCTTTAATTACATTCCACAAAAGTCATCTTTCAACCATTGAACATTTTGCATGAATGAAAGACAATTTACAATCCATAGCAAAATATTGAGAAGAAGCAATCAGAGACACATGTTGATCAGATTCGCCAACTAAAGAACACGACATAGAATTTTTTATAGAAAATCCAAACAGATCCCTCCACATTAGTCATCCCAACATCCATACCAATCCTCAATCTAATCTTATTCAAGTTATGAACACCTAATTTAGGTTCACAAATAGCTACCAACTGTACATTATTCACACGAATTAACTTCTTAAGCCTTCTTAAATTTAGGCACACGGCCTACCCCCCTAATATTCCAAAAAAGAAACTAATCATTGGATAAAACCTAAAAGAGTTGCTGCCTTGTCTAACCTATGACCTCAAAATTCTGTCTGAAGATACCTTAGGTCGGATAGTCTTCTTTTTTCCAGGTTTATAAGGCAGCCAATCCAATCGACTTGTTGCTGCAATGAATGAATCTGAGTGCTTCTTTGTCTCCAAATTGCAGAAATCCAGACACTTTTCCAAGCCAAGAGAATCTGTTTGTGCACTCCTATGGATCGCACGTGGAGAAAGATTACCCACCAAGGCCTCCGCTGCATTCACCATTTCCTGATGGACAGTAACTTCCATCAACTGAGCATCCTCATCCTCTCGTGAACCTATGGGAGAGAGTCCTTCTCCAGGCTCATCCCCATACACTTCTTCCCCTTGAAGACCTGTATCAGAAGAGATGTGCTATGTTTGCTCACCAGAAATTCTAACAGTGACTGAATTAGCCAGGCTCAAACCCACCTGTTGATGAGTAGCGCCACTCTTATTTGTTCCAGCAGTATCTAGCAACAACTTGTTGGTTCCAGAAACATTTCTATCATCCAAGTTGGACTCCACTGAAGCACCCTGTGATTCCTTTTCAGAGCGTACTTCCGGCTGATACATCTCCATCAACGCATGTTGCTGGTCTTACATTGAAGAAGCATCTCAACCTTTGTGTACAGTTTTAGGCACGTATTTTTGCTACTGCATCTCCTTCATCTAAGCAGGCTCCACTTGCTTTTCCTTCCCCTTTCCATTCACTAGTCTACATGTTGATTCATCGTGCCCTTGTTTGCAGTAATGGTGACAATATGAAGGAAGATCTTCATAATGAATCCGCTGCCAAAAACCCCCCTCACCAACTACTATCCAGATTCGATTGGGCAAAGACACAGAGATGTCAATATCCACACACAATCTAGCCATGTGAGGCCTTGCAAGAGTGGCTGTTGCAGTGTCCAACTTCAACGGCTACCCAACTGCACTTCTAATTGAAAACAGTGCCGCCTTATCAAAAAAATGGATAGGAAGCCCCTCCATAGAGATCCAAACTGGGGCTCTAGTTGATTCAACATTAGCCCTGAAGTCTGTAGACCATTTAAATACTCGCATAGGGAACTCACTGATCATCCATAATCCTTTTAACCAACACCGCAAGAAATCTTCCTCAACAGAAAATCGTATCAAGACATGGCGATGGTCTAGTAACCCAAGAGAGAATGAACCTGTGAAACCAATTAGCTGTGAACGATTTTCCTCACCACATCCATGCTTGGACAGGCTATGAGAAAACTTTCCAATGAGTGCAAACTAGAAGGGAGCCGCCAGTTTTTCAATCTCATACAGCGAGAAAGCAACTGCCAGTTCACCTTTGTGTGAAGTCGTCAGTTTGATCTTCAAAGGAGAGTATGATTTGTTGATAAGAACATCAACAAAGGACCTATTTGGTTGAGAAGGTTGCCCTCCACCTAGGTTGAAGGGCCTCCATGACTGAACCCTAGTTTTTGAAAATGAAGCGAGTAGAGAGAAAATCAAGAGAGAGAAAATCAAGAGAGAAATTTAGGCTCCCTACATTTGTTCTTGATAAAAAAAAAAAGTAACTATTCATTTGGTTGTTTTACATCAAAGTTGATTCTTTGTGATTTAGGACATAAATTTGAAATTTTGATGTTTTGGATGCTTAAAAATCATGTTAACAACTTTTTTTTAACATAAGAAACATGTTTGAAGTGTTGAATTGGTCAAAAACATCAAAAAGAAACTTTTGAATTTCAAGTTCATCTTGACATTCACTGTTGTCAGTTTTTCGAACAGCCCATTTTGATCAATTCTCATTTCATTTGTGTTGATATTTAGGATGGTTTTAATGCATGGATTCAAAGTTTGTTGACATGGTTACATAATCATAAAGTTATTTGCCCAAAACTAGAGGTTTAAATAGTAAAAATCAATGGTCAAAGTGGCTGAAAAATCAACTTGTTACACAAAATTTGCAGCAGTAACTTCTGGGAGGTGCTGCAGATCCGTGGGTCAGTGATCTAAGGGTCTGACCCACGGATCCATGAAATTTTGGCCCTCCAATGGTGCTTTTGAGTGGTTTTGTTTGGCAAATATTATGGCATTGTTTGTTTGATTATTTGGAAACTTTATGGGCATGAAAACACCACTTTAACATGTTCAATTGGATTGCATTACATACTTCATTTCATTGATTGAAACTTTAACTTTTTGTATCAAAGTATTGTTAGTGTATGCCCTAAAACCAAATTGGTTTTTGGGATTTTTATATTACCCTTATTTCATGTTATACTTATATATGTGGCATTTTCTTTGTCATTTAATACTTGTTATTAATATTACTTGTTTATTTGATAAAGTCCACAGAATATTAACTGTGTGTAAGAGATTGTAAGAGTTACGATGATGAGACTCTTATTACACATTAAGTTATATTATTAAATATCCCTAGTCAGAGTATTAATGAGATTGGACATCATTAATATGGAAAGACTAGCACATACTTTGCCTCTACTTAGGGTCAGTAGTAGTTGATCTCGTCAACTATGGTGTGTGACACCTAAGCTGGTATGTGGATGCTTGTTAGAGAACAAGTTCATTGGATTGATCCGCCAAGAGTTACTATTCATAGTGCTAATGAATTATACTCTTAATGGCAATGGTGTAAGTGATCCTTAGACTTGAGATTACCATGGTATCTTGAGTGTGGACTGCTATGCTTTGACTCTATTGCTCGGTGCTCGTAAAAGAGTAGCGCATACAGTGGAGATTGGGTATAGTATGAAGCATGGAAGGATAGTGAGTAATCGATATAGGATTCACCACTCCTTATTAAAGGAGAGTATATCCCAAATTGGCCACTTGTTAAAATATGACTTAAAGAATCTTTTGCACAAAAGTGAAAGTATGACTTGAAAGAGTTTCAAGGTTATACTTTTATGGAAAGTTATATTTCGAGAACAAGAAATTGTTAATTAGTCATTTAAAGAGTGTGCACTACACTCTTTGACTAATTGGGATATCGTGTGGTGAACGGATATTAATTACACGGTAACATTGTCATTGATAGGTGTAGTCTACCATATGACTTTCCTATTCACTTGGGTGGTCGTGATGCATTGCTAGACGCCACTCATGATCTATAAGTGAAAATTAATTAATTAGTGAATTAATGATAAATTAAAGTGTTAATTTATCTAGCTCTTAATTAATTAATTAATGAGCTATAATTTATACTTATTGCCAACGTGAATGGAACCTAATGGGTCACACACAATAAGAACATGGTCTTTGGGTTAAATTGTTATTAAGATAAGTATAAGATACTTATGGGGTTAATTTATGTGATAAATTAACTTAAAGGACTTATTTATAAATATTCTAAGTCTTGATGGAAATTAGTTTCCTTATAGGAATTAAGAAGCTATTTGGTTTCCTTTTGGAATAGGTTTCCTAAAGGAATAGGATTAGCTTAAGGTAAGCTTCCTAAACCTTCGTGGTTTCCAATTGCTCTTGTTTCCTTAAAGACTAGGATACTACATCTATAAATAAGTCCATGCCTTGACTCTTGAAAGAAAAATGAAACACAAGATAAAATTTAGAGAGAGAAAAATTGAGAGAGGCGTGTTTTCTCCCAAGAAAAATGCCACACCCTCTTCTCCCTAAAGGTTAGGGTATTGTCTTCTTCCTCTTCTTGTTCTTGTGTTCTTCATGAAATTCAAGGGAGCTAGCACTCAAAAGGCAAGGCAAGCAAGCAAGCCCAAAGGTTCCTCAAGATCATGTTCATATGGATATCGTTGGAGGCTCAACACTTGTAGGGCTTTTCATGGTAGATCAACACTTTCATCGAATAGGATCTTGCCCTTTGAAGCATAGAAACCTTCTATGCTTGAGGTATTTGTGCTAAACACCCTTTAATCCTATAGATTATATCAAAGAGATCCATGGCTAAGGTAATAAAATTTTAAATTTTTCGCTGCGTTACTGCCCTTATTATCTTACAGTGGTATCTGAGCCTTCTTTGATTATATCTATATGATTTGTTTTTATTTAATTGTCATAAATATGGATGGTTTGTTCTTGATGAAATTTGTCTCAAAATTATTTTAGAAAAATCAAGAGTTAGATTTTTAAGATAAGTTCTTAATTGTTTAAAAGTGTTTTAAATAATTAAGATGAGTTCTTATGGTTGTATTCAAGGTTTCTAAATTATTTTTATGTGCTAAAAGGGTTTTAACATGTTTTGATTCAGAAGAGTTTTGAAAAAGTCTAAAGAATTTCAAAGATCGTATTTTCTGGACACAAACTGCACGAAAACTCGCGCGCTTTTTTACCCGCGGCTAATATCCCGTACGTTCTGTCCACAAACCGCGGATAAAACCGCGTGCGTTTTGTCCCACAGTTTGTAAACCGAGGATGAACACGCGCACGGTTTGTCCCACGGTTTGCTGGCAGAGTTCTAGCGAGATTTTTCCTAATTTTTTGGAAATCGTGAATTTTTGGAATTTTCTCTATAAAACACTTTCCAATTTTAATTGTTAATATTTGGAAAGTTAAATTTTGGAAACCTACACCTTCTATAACTTTATTTTGAGACAAATAAATTCAAGAATATTAATCTAATTAAATTAGACCATGTGATTTATGACTAGAATTAAATAAAGTAATTTATTTAATTGTTAAATATTATGATGGCATGGTGGATGATTATGGACTATGATCAATGTGATTGAATGGTTGATTTTTTATCAATTTTGATGGTTGGCTTGTATTGGTTTTTAAAATAGGGCCTGCGTGTCCTGCCTTCTCTATTATTCTCATGTAATTCTCTTCTCACCTAACTCCCCTCGAATGTGACTCGAGGTTTCTTAGTCAATACATGCAATGTAGATTGTGTAGGTTATAGTTAGGTTTTAATTTTCTAAATTATTTAGAATAGAATTATATGTGTAATGTACAAAGAAGATAGAGATGGAACCAAGGAGCAGCCATGGAGGCTCATCAAGAGTTGAAGACCTCCCAAGGAACGCATCAAAGAGTTGATCACGTCCCTTACGAATTTGACCGTATATTTTTCTTAAGGCTCGAGGAAAATATCTAAGTAAAGTCCATAATCATCCACGGTTTATTATGCATGTTTTTATTTTATATGTCGATATATTTTAATTACATGCTATGATGAGACTATATATTGTATAATTTAAAAATAAAATCCCTCAAATAAAATATTAAGTCACTTGCCTTCCATTATTATAGTAAAAATCATAGTTCTTGCTAAATGTTGACACGTTGGCTTTCGTCAAGGTCACCTTACCTAGAGCATGTTTTTTACTATGAGATATGATCTCCAAATAATGGGTCTAACTTAACAAAAATGCTTAACTTGTTGGTCTCCATCAAGGTTATGGTGTTTTTGAGGCGATATTAAGTCAATACATATAAGTTGCCTTCCATTATTATAGCAAAAACGAAGAGTTTCTATTAAGTGTTGACACGTTGACCTCCGTCAGGTCACCTTACTCGGAATATGTTCTTGCTATGAGATGTGATCTCTGAATAATGGGTATGACTTAACAAAAATACATAACGAGTTTGGCTTCCGTCAATGTTATGATATTTTTGAGGCAATGTTGGGAAACACATAAGAAGTGAATATCAAGAGTTGATACCCAACTATCTAAGAGTCACAAGAGTTGTGATTGATAAAAGTTATCTACTTAATCGAAGTTACCTTTGGGACATTGGCCTTTGTCAAACCCAAAGTTAATTAGATGGGATCCTAGCCCACTAAGAATTTTCAACGGATTCCCGAATTAATATATTGAGGGTTATTGATTTGAAGTAAAATAGTGGGAGCAAACCAAATAAATTCAAAACCCACATTTTTGGTTTGCAATTATAACATGAAACAAATACTTGTACTATCTTTTCATTTGTTGTAGAATGAATGTACACATGAACACGCTTATCATCCTATATCTCCATTTATATACAATTTTCTTGTACTAGTGTAAGACTTAAGAATAGTTTTTAAGCACAATTGGCTATGTCCTTGATACCCAATTCCATTTGTCCTATAGAGATAATTATAATTAGGAAACAATGTGCATACAAGATGCATAAAAGATGATAATGATATTGCTACTTATATCATAATGTCATCTATAATTCCTAAGCTATAAAAGTAGCACAAATTGATAGATCTTTTTGTCTGTGATTGTGCATCTCAAAGAGTTGTTGATACACAATCTAGGACCATTAGATATGAGATATCTAAGGAGTAATTTGTCAAGGAAGAAAGGGGCACTTTATTGTTTGTCAAGGGAAAATCCTAGCGTGGTCTTGAGAAGACCCAAGTAGCTGTGACAAAGTTTAAAGATGTGATAAAAAAGGACAAGTCTAAGGGCACATGTTTCCAATTCTATTGGAAAGGGAATTGTAAGGCTCGTTTCAATACTAAGAAGATAAAGAGGCCTAGTGAAGCTTCTACTTCTAAGTATGTTTTTAGTTGAGATAAATTCATCTACTAATTAAGACCATTGGGTATAAGATATCGGATATAGATCCCATATTTGCAAAAATGTGCAAGGTCTTAAAGCATGGTAGACAATAAGGAAAGAGAAAGTCAAACTGCGTGTGATGAATGGAGCAAGAGTTGCTACACTAGCAATAGAGACTTATACACTCTTTACCAACTAGGCTTGTTCTAGAATTTAAAACATTGTCATTATGTTGTGATACTTACAAAAGAACATGAAATCAATTGACATTAAATGTGAAAAGATTTACCATTACAAAAGAGAATATATACTGTTCTTTTACGTAATGGTGTTCTTTGTGGTATTAGATCACTAAAACAACATTTTACAAATCCTAAACCTTGATAAGTCCATTCTCAAACATAGACAAAAACTTAATATTTTTGAAACAACTATTCTTCTGGCATTATAGACTTGGTCATGTGAATAAGAAACGCACTTTCAAATTACATAATAGTTGTGTACTTGGACTCATTCAATTATGAATTGATTGAGACATGCGATTCTTATTTACTTTGAGAGATGACCAAAACACCTTTTATCATAAAAGGTGAATGTGCTAGTGATCTTCATAGGACTTCAACATATAGATGTTTTTGGCCCAATGTCGATCAATGCTAGAAGTTGTTTATCATACTTCATCACTTTCATGGATGAAGTTGTTGATCATATGGGATATGATTGTGTATCATATGATATACAAATCCATGGCTTTTGAAATGTTCAAAGTCATTAGGGTTGAAGTAAGAAAAACAAGTTGACAAGAGTATTAAAATACTAAAGATTTGATCTACATGGATAATACTCAATGTCAGGTGTTTCAAAATAATTAAAGAAGAATGTGATTCTTTCTCAATGTCTCCACTTGACACACCATTGTTGATGATGTGCGAAAGAGGAGAAGTTGTACCCTATGAGATATGGCGCAAACCATGATGAGCTATCCTACAATTCCTAACCTCATTTTAGGGGTTCTTGTCTTAGATGCCAACTCCTATACACTCAACCATGTTCTGACAAATGTCTATTTATGGGGTATCCTTGTGAAAACAATAGATATCACTTCTATAATCCCCTTGAGAAAAATGTTTTTGTCTCAAGAAATGTCTTTTTCTAGAATAATAGTTTATTCTTAAAAGAGACATTGGGAGCAAGATAGAACTTGAAAAGGTTCAAGAACTGCAAGTTGACAAAGATCAATAGTTGGAATTAGAGCTTACGCCACATGTTGATGAGGCGCAACGGAAGCTCAAAATATACAAAATCTTCAAAAGACTGGTAGAGTGCATTATACTCTTGAGGAATATAGATTTATCACATATGAGATATATAGATTTCTCATTAGCAAGAGCAATAATGTACTAGTTATATATGATGACAAACCTACTAGTCACAAAGAGGCTTTGTCTAATGTAACCTCCTTGATGTGGCAAGATGCCATAAAATTCAAAATGGATTCTATGTACAAGAACAAGGTGTAGACCTTGCTCGAGTCACCTAAAGGGATAAAACCCAAAGGGTGCAAGTAGGTCTTTAAAAGAAAGGCTGACATGGATGGTAACGTAGTTACCTATAAAGCAAGGTTAATGGAAAAAGGATTCAATTCAAAGGCTTGACTTTGAAAGAAGCCATTTTCACCAATAGCCATGCTTAAATCCATTGAAGATTTTTTCTTACAATAGCTGCTTTTATGACAAATGGATATGAAAACTCCATCCCTTAACGGGAATTAAAATGTATGTATATGACATATTTCTTGGATTTTCACTTCCATTGATAGTCATAAGGTGTGCAAGCTTTAAGGGCCCATTCATGGACTCTTGCAAGTGTCAAGTTGTTGGAGCATTTGTTTTGATAAGATAATCAAAGAGTTTGATTTTCTTGAAAATAAAGACAAGCTTTGTGTAAATGCAAAGTTGAGTGGGAGCGTTATTGTTTTCTTGATATTATATGTAGATGACATATCATTGATAGAAAACAACATACTTTAAAGTTAAATGTATGGTTGTCCCAGAATTTCTTAATAAAAGAGAGACGATCTCTAATATGGGAATTAAGATCTATATAGATAGATCCAAGAGGTTGTTTGTTCTCACTAGATCCAAGTACATAGGTTAGATGCTAAAGGGTTTAGCATAATGCAATCGAAGAAGGGGTTTTACCTATGTGATAGGAGATTACTCTTTCAAGAGACATGTGTCTTTGACACTTGTTGAGATTGATAGCATTAATAGATCCCGTATGCTTTTATAATGGGTTCTATTTTGTATGCTATCCTATGTACGAGACCTGATGTCTCCTTGCTTTACGTGTTACAAGCAATTCTAGTGAGTATCACTAGATGGTTATCAAAGAATATTCTTAAGTACTCGAGTAGCACTAAAAGACTATTCTTGACTATGGAGATCACACTTAGGAAGTGTGTGGATTTAAAGATACAAACTTTTAATCCAATAGGGATGATCAGTAAATCATGAGATGAATTGGTGTTCACGTTGAATTGTAGTGGATAAAGGTGTTTTATGATAGACACTACAACATAATCTATAACAAAGGCCAAATACTTGGTAGCTTTAGAAGTTATTATGGATCAAGGGATTCTTTGTTGGACAAAGAATAGTTCCTTCCATTGTTTTATGAAACAATTGTGCCATCACTTAATTAAGGAACTAAAGTCTCATCCATGATCCTAAAGTGTATTTAGGTGCCACCATCTATTTATGGAAATAGTTTGGGTCAAATGATGAAAAGATAGAGGAGGTTCCCACAAGGTTAATGTCACTAATCCTTTCACCATGACCTTGTCCCAGAATAGGCATGATAGTCATGCTTATAGCTTAAAACTTATACGTGATTGGTTTTAGTGCAAGTGGGAGTTTGTTAGTGTATGCCTTAAAACGAATTGGTTTTTGGAATTTTTATATTACACTTATTTCATGTTATACTTATATATGTGGCATTTTCTTTGTCATTTAATACTTGTTATTAATATTACTTGTTTATTTGATAAAGTCCATAGAATATTAACTGTGTATAAGAGATTGTAAGAGTTACGATGATGAGACTCTTATTACACATTAAGTTATATTCTTAAATATTCCTAGTCGGAGTATTAATGAGATTGGACATCATTAATATGGAAAGACTAGCACATACTTTGCCTCTACTTAGGGTAAGTAGTAGTTGATCTCGTCAACTATGGTGTGTGACACCTAAGCTGGTATGTGGATGCTTGTTAGAGAACAAGTTCATTGGATTGATCCGCCAAGAGTTACTATTCATAGTGCTAATGAATTATACTCTTAATGGCTAATGGTGTAAGTGATCCTTAGACTTGAGATTACCATGGTATCTTGAGTGTGGATTGCTATGCTTTGACTCTATTGCTCGGTGCTCGTAAAAGAGTAGCCCATACAGTAGAGATTGGGTATAGTATGAAGCATGAAAGATAGTGAGTAATTCGATATAGATTTCACCACTCCTTATTAATAGGAGAGTATATCCCGGATTGGCCACTTGTTGAAATATGACTTAAAGAATCTTTTGCGCAAAAGTGAAAGTATGACTTGAAAGAGTTTCAAGGTTATACTTTTATGGAAAGTTATATTTCGGGAACAAGAAATCCTTAATTAGTCATTTAAAGAGTGTGCACTACACTCTTAGACTAATTGGGATATAGTGTGGTGAAAGGATATTAATTACACGGTAACATTGTCATTGATAGGTGTAGTCTACCATATGACTTTCCTATTCACTTGGGTGGTCATGATGCATTGCTAGACGCCACTCATGATCTATAAGTGCAAATTAATTAATTAGTGAATTAATGATAAATTAAAGTGTTAATTTATCTAGCTCTTAATTAATTAATTAATGAGCTATAATTTGTACTTATTGCCAACGTGAATGGAACCTAATGGGTCACACACAATAAGAACATGGTCTTTGGGTTAAATTGTTATTAAGATAAGTATAAGATACTTATGGGGTTAATTTATGTGATAAATTAACTTAAAGGACTTATTTATAAATATTCTAAGTCTTGATGGAAATTAGTTTCCTAATAGGAATTAAGAAGCTATTTGGTTTTCTTTTGGAATAGGATTCCTAAAGGAATAGGATTAGCTTAAGGTAAGCTTCCTAAACCTTCTTGGTTTCCAATTGCTCTTGTTTCCTTAAAGACTAGGATACTACATCTATAAATAAGTCCATGTCTTGACTCTTGAAAGAAAATGAAACACAAGATAAAATTTAGAGAGAGAAAAATTGAGAGAGACGTGTTTTCTCGCAAGAAAAATGCCACACCCTCTTCTCCCTAAGGGTTAGGGTTTTGTCTTCTTCCTCTTCTTGTTCTTGTGTTCTTCATGAAATTCAAGGGAGCTAGCACTCAAAAGGCAAGGCAAGCCAGCCCAAAGGTTCCTAAAGATCATGTTCGTGTGGATACCGTTGGAGGCTCGACACTTGGAGGGCTTTTCATGGTAGATCAACACCTTCATCGAATAGGATCTTGCCCTTTGAAGCATAGAAACCTTCTATGCTTGAGGTATTTGTGCTAAACACCCTTTAATCGTATAGATTATATCAAAGAGATCCATGGCTAAGGTAATAAAATTTTAAATTTTCCGCTGCGTTACTCCCCTTATTACCTTACAAGTATGAAATTTTGATTTGAGGCATTTGAGTTCAAGTTTCATTTGCTTTTCACTTCATCATAAGACATTACATTTGCTCACATAACGTATGCATCAAAATCTCACTCCCTTGGAACTACATTGCAACAACTAAGTGTGGAAAAAATCAAGTGTTTCAAAGCATGTTATGTTACTTTTTGAACTTAATCATTATTCAAACATGTTTTAACATAGTATTTGATGATTTCTAAGCTTTGAAACAAAGGTGTGAAGCAAGAATGACCAAAACGAAAATATGGTAGAGCATTGCAAGAAGAAAGTTCACAAAGGTCAATGGACATCAAAGCACAACAACAACATTCTTTTTGGATCTTTAACCAATTAAGGGGAGTATTCTTGTTCTATTTTTCATTCTTATATTTTCCTTGACACATTGAGGACAATGTGGCATTCTAAGTGTGTGGGGAAGGTATAAGGATTATGATTGGTTAAGAATGAGAGTATTTATGAAATGTTGTTTTGATAAAAAAATGGCCAAAATTTTTCCAAAATTGCCTCATTATCGTGCTTTTATGCCATAAACTAGTTGAATTCTCTTACTTTTTGAAATAATTTATGTAACTTTGATTGAATGATTTCCACAAATATATGAAGAAATAGTCATTATGTGATTAGGAGTTTTGTTTTTAAGAAAGTATATCTTGTAAAATGGTTGTAACTATGTCTTGATTTGGCATGCTTGGTCCTAAATTTCTCTTCTTTACGTGATTTTACATATTAAATGATGATTATGATCAATTAGTTCAAGCAAGTAATCTATGGTTTAATACTTGAAATGAGGGATACTCATACTACAAAAATGAAAAAGAATGAAGTAGTTTTTTCTACTCCAATGGTTCTTGTGCTTAGTGACTGGGCGTTTTCATCTAAAAATGTCGACTTTTGCATAAAATGGTACATGAATTATGAGTAATGCATAGCTATTTGAGTGAGTAAATTGTTGAGTTACCAGGGATCTTCATTGGCCAATGTCATTCTTTGTGTAAAAAGGCAATTTTACTTCTCAAATATAGTTTTGCTATTTGCTTAACATTGAGGTCTTGAGTAACCGGAAACCTTCATAAGCTAATGTTGGTTTTCGCATCAAAAGACATTCTCATCTTGAGCAATTAGTTTCCTAAATAATACTCCCTGAAGTGTAAAAATGAAAATAATCATAGACATGTGAAGTACTTTGATTGACCATATGATCCATTTTCTTGCAAAATTTTGTGAGGCATTGAAATTCTGTTAAACTAGTTTTAATCTTGAGATAATTACTTCCCTTTTACTTGGTATGATTAGTATTAGAAACTTAACAAGGAATTGCATAATGCCTATTTACTTTATATTGTGGAATTGAATTCAACAAGGAGACATTTGTTATTTTAAACCTTGAATCATGTTTCGATCTCTTGATTTTCCAATTGCTTGAGAACAAGCAATGATTCAAGTGTGGGGGGGTTTGATAAGTAATAATTTTACCTATTTTAATATAGTATTTTATATATGATTTAAGTATGTTTTTAGTATTTTAGATATTAAAATGGCTTAATTTTATAATTTTCCATCAAATAAAGAATTGCTCTTAAATTAGGGTTTTTAGTTCGAAAATTAGGATTTTAAGGTAGAAACATTATTTTGAGCAAATTAATGGTCAAGTTTATTTGATTGTGCAGGAAAATGATGATTAAACACGATTTGGATCAATTGAAGCTCAAGGATTATCAAATTCAAAGTTGATTCAAGTTGTACCAATTTTATCATTTAAGCTTGGAATTTCCGGCAAATATTTTCTTCACCAAATTCTACCAAGGAAATTATAGTTTATTTGTGGAAAAACGACTCAAGAGCATTATGGAAATAACCAAAATCTAAAAGGGCAAAAATGGAAATAGAGAGCGGTCTGCAGGTCACGATTCGCGGGTTGCCACCTGCGGATCCCACTTGCGGATCAACACCAACTTGCTGATTTCGACTGGTTCCAAGTTGCAACTTGTTCACACAACTTTTGTAGATAATTCCAGCATCCAACTGCACTTTGGGATGCTCGAGAAAATAACACAAAGCTCAAGGAAGACTTTTACAAGATTTGGAATCAAAATTGATCATTATGTCTCCAACTTGGAAAGAGACTTGAGCTGTGGTTATTTCTAAAAATACATGCCGTTGTATTCATGAAAGTTATGCTTGTTTTTTTGCTTGAAAGAGTATAAACCATAACATGGTAGGATGAGCATTCCTTGTAAATACTTAGAGTAGATTTTCTTTCTTAGTTTTGTAGTAGGCAAAATCATATTCTTGTAACAAGACTTTGGCGGAACTACTTTGTATTTAACATGTTTGATGGAATGAAGGAAGAAGCATTGGAGCTATGTTCAACCATATATTGAGTATTTTTTACCTTACTCTTTCTAGTTTCATTCTTGCATGTTGTTTGCTTTCATTTACGGGCTTAATATTACCTTAACCATGTTGAACTAAGTTGATTTCAACTAGGTTTAGGATGAAACTATGATATGAATTGGTTTATGGCCAACTTTATTCCTGTTTATTCATTTACTTAGTCTTTAACACTTGTTGTTGATTAGCTATCAATTTCGAGTCATTTAGTTGTTATTTGACGAAGAGATTTGCACTTAAAAATAGAAAGAGTAAATGGAACTTATGTTAAATCTCACGAGAGTAGTGATTCACATAGGTAGATTAAGGATTAAAACCACAATTCATGAGTTTAATAAACTAATGCATGCTACACTTTACCACAAGAGTAGGAAAGCTCATGTATTGGTAGTCTTCTATTCGTAGAGAGATCTAGTTTGGAGTAAAATTGGAATTGAATCCTAAACATGGATAAAAATCATTATGGCCATAAGCTAAACTTTCATATTTGGTGAATTCTTAAGTCTAGTCAACTTTGTTTAACTAATTTCTTCATTATTTGTCTACTTGAATTTTATTTTTCCTACCATTTTCACCTCCCAAAGTTTGATTATCTAGATAATAAAGTAAGTTAGTAGCCTAGGTAATTGCTAGATCTTCTTTCCTCGTGAGATTGACCCTAATACTCGTCACAACTACGATTGACCCATGCACTTGCGGAAGGAGTATTAGGTTATAAATTTTATTACTTTTTTGTGTGATTCTAAGTGAATTTATTGCTATATTTTGATATAAGCTAAACTCACAATCATTGGAGTAGGAAGAAATTTGTGTTGAACAAAAAAACTACCAAAAATGCAACTTCAGTCCACAAAAACTTGGGGATTTTGCATTAAATCTTGTCAATAATGCATGGGTGATGTGTATTTGGAGTCAGATGGGCATGGGTTTGAGGATTAAAGAGTGGGGAAGTTAGAGTTTTATAGGGAAGAATGTTTTGGAGAAAAAAAGGGGTGAAAATTGAGGTACAGTCGCGTCTTTTTTTTTCGCAGACCTGCTCACGAGTTGTGGCTGCCAATCGGGGTTCATTGGTCGGTGGCTAGATCTACACTCTTTCTGTTCCCTAACCATGAGTCCCGTGGCTCTTTTTTGCTGTTAGGAAAAATTTTGTCGTTTTCTCAACTTCAACCCTTAAATTCCCTTATACAAGTAAATCACAAAAAACAACCCGAAAACTCCAAAATAAATAAAAAAGGAAGGTTTAACACTAAGAATCATGTAAGATAAACAATGTAGCACCAAAAAAATGAAATTAAAACTCCTTCTTGCTCGAACTTCTATCCACTGTAATAGCTGTGAGTTTCATTCTCTTTCTCGGGATTTGAAAATCACAAATAAAACAAACTAATTAAACTAATCATACTTAACCTAAAAGCAACTAAAATTAATAAAATAAAAATAAAAGGTTGGATTGCCTCCCAATAAACTCTTTGTTTAATATCATTAGCTTGACGTCCTCAAATCCTATCAAGTTTTAGCATTGTCACCCAAAATGCTGAAGCATCCCTTATCAAGTGACCGCTTGGGTATCCATATTTTTGGCCTCATCTTAATTGCCTTAACCACTTCACTTGCTTTTGGCCAAACTTTTTTTCTTTTGCTATTTTTGGGGTCTTTCTCGTGCCTTCCTTTGAACTCTCAGCTAACTTTTTTGTCTTCTGAACCCCTTGAGAGTCTTCCCCTACATGCTTTTTCTCTGCAAGCTCTACATCATGAAAATAAACTCCAAGAGGATCACAGTCATTAGTGACTGTGTCATCTCTTGAGTCTCACTATTAGTAGTCTTAACAAAACAATGTGGTTAGTGGACGAAGAATTAGTAGCATTAACACTCAAATAAACTCTATTTCCTACCTATTTGAAATTTAAACTTACTGCTCTTAATGTCTATTATAGCACCAGTTGTAGCTAGAAAAGGTCTACCTAATATAAAAGGCACATCAATACCTTTATTCATGCCAAGCACAACAAAATCCACAGGGCTAATGAATTTGTCTATTTTAACACATTCAATATATCCTTGTGGGTGCCTAATCGATCTATTAGCTAACTGTAGAGTCATATTAGACTTTTTAAATTCAATGAGCCTTAGCTTATTAGCCATAAACAATGATATCAGGGAGACATTAACACCTAGGTTACATAAAGCATCAGAAAATTTACAATTACCCATAGTACAAGGGACATAAAAACTCTCTAGATCTTTTAACTTCGATGGTACCTTGTTCTGCTTTCGCTCACTAAATCCCTTAGACAATACTACAACTTTGTTTTATTTAATCTTTTTCTTGTGGATAATGATCATCTTTAAGAACCTTGCGTAAGAAAAAGGGATGTTCACATGCATAGATTTCAAAATCAAAATACACTTAGAAAAGTAAAAATCTTGATTAACTCCCTTAAGCCTTTTGAGGATAAAGCACTCATGGAACATAGGTGTCAACAGGCTCTTTTACATTCTTTTTCATAACCTTCTCCTTGACACATCCTCAAGCTTCTCTTGACATATAGCAAATTCTTTCTCCTCATGAACTTCATCAACAACTTTTCCACTGTCTTCTTCCTCTCTTGGGCCTTAGGCAATTCTTTTCCATTTCTTAATGTAACAGCATTGACTTGCTCCCTCGATTTCATCTTGGTATTGCCTGGCAGTGCTCCTTGTAGTCTCTCTGAGACAAGCTTAGCAATTTGCCCCACCTGAGTCTCCAAATTGTGGATGGATACCTGTTGGTTTGTAAGAAATGTCTCCATATTTTGCATACAAGCCTCAGATATATTGATATACTTTGTCATTAGGTCCTCTAGGCTCATCTACTTCTCTTGAGGAAGCGGATGTTGTTGATATCCAGGTGGAGATTGTGGTCCTTTTTTTTCATTGATTCACAAGAAATTGGAATGGTTCCTCCATATTGTATGTGTTGCTATATGGGTTGTGTTGGGGATGAGGTGCATTGCCCAAATTGTTCAGCTATTTAATAGGTATTCCTATACCTTGAACAACTAGGCAATATTGATGTCCATGTCCTCCCTGGCAGAAGTCACATTGCATGACTTGGGCTCTTTGTTATGCCGCTGAGATCCTATTTACCTTGTTGCTCAAAACTTCCAATTGCACCGCCCAAGGCTGTGACTATATCTACATCATAAATATTAGCAGCTTTACTAGGCCTTCAATGCGTAGCCTGCAACTGGTAGCTGTTCATGGCCATCTCTTTGATTAGATTTTCTGCCTCCTCAGCACCACCAACTTCTACATCTGTCATTTAACATGTTGTTAGGTTGAGTCCATTGTAAAAAGTCTACACTTGCAACCACGTAGGGGAGATCGTGATATAAACATCTCCTCAAGGTCTTTAAATCTCTCGCAAGTGTCATGAAGCATCTCAAACTCCATTTGAGCATATAAGGAAATATCGTTCCTCATCTTCGCAATCATGGGAGGTGAAAAGTATTTAGATAGGAATCTGCCATCTACTTCCAAGTAGTTATGAATCCCCAATGTAGTGAATTGAGCCATTGCTTGGCTTAGTTCCTCGATGAGAATGAGAACAAACTATGTTTGATAGCATCATCTGTTGCCCCATTAATCTTAAATGCATCACATATCTCAAGAAAATTTGCGATGTAGGCATTGGGTACTCATCAGGCAACCTATCAAACTGCATGAATTGTTGCACCATCCGAAAAACAATTGGCTTTATCTCAAAATTATTGACTACAACAGGTGGTCTTACCATACTTGACTCAATTCCAGTCAGTGATAGTCTAGCATAGTCAAACTTGGCCTTTACCTTTGCTCTGGAGGGTTTGCCATCTTTATTTCCTCTCCTTCTTGTTCGAGGTTAAGCTCTGCATCTAGTTATTCTGCCTTATTTTTTAGTCTTTCTTTAAGTGCTTGAATGGCTGTTTGTTCTATCCGGGGATCCTCTTTCAGAAGTTGGAATTATTGTTTCTTGTCATGCATTATCAATTCTACAATGCAATAAAACAAAAACAATTAAACAAATACAAATAAAATAAAAAACTAACTAAAAATTGTTAGATTAATAAAAATAGTGCTCTCTTAATACCCTAGTCCCCAACAATGGCACTAAAAACTTGGTATCCATAAGGCTATACTACGAATACTTTAAGCAAGTGCACCTATTGTTCCTATATTATAGTGTACATCAATACAGAGTGTCATTACACAGAGACTATAGTTTTAACTTTGGTAGTTAAGTTTGAATCTAACATAGGAAGACTTATGTAATCTTACCTCTAGCAACCCATGCAAATCTCTTTATTCAGAAGACGATCCAATTCATATGTGCAAATTCTACCCATATGAGATAAACAATTGAATTGAAGGATGCATATACTTCTCAATTCAAAATACATATAAACTCAATCTAAGAATAAATTAGGTTTTCCATTAATCAAAAAATAAAATCAATTACATAATATTCATCTCCATCTAGATCAAAGCAACTTTGTTCATAATTACATGACAAAGCTCAGCAATAATCAAGAAAATATAGAAAAGAATCATTCTCATATAGTTCTTTGATCTTCTCTTGAGTATGGTTGAAGCCTCTTTTTGAATCCCTTGAAAACTCCTTGAGTTGCTCTCTTTCTCCCTTGCTTTTCTTTCTTTATAATTGCCTAGATATGTGCCAATGTGAGTAAAGATGTGTCTTTAGGTTTCTAACTCCCCAGTTTATATGTTTCTAGCTATTAAAGTACATGAGAAATGCTTGTATAAGCCTCTTAAAAGCTAGCAAAAAGAATCCGTCAAATTATGCCACTAGCTATTGAAAAATTGCGAAGGTTTGATGCACAAGCCATGAGTAGTCCTCCTTGAGTTGTGGCCACAACTCATCTCTAATCATGAGCTCTTACTCTAACTGCATCTCCAGTCACATCTCTCCATTGCGTTTTCACTTCAAAGCCCTCAGACTTTGCTCTATATTTTGGCTCATTTTTGTAAGGTAATAAGGGGAGTAACGTAGCGGAAAATTTAAAAATTTATTACCTTAGCCATGGATCTCTTTGATGTAATCTATACGATTAAAGGGTGTTTAGCACAAATACCTCAAGCATAGAAGGTTTCTATGCTTCAAAGGGCAAGATCCTATTCGATGAAGGTGTTGATCTACCATGAAAAGCTCACCAAGTGTAGAGCCTCCAACGGTATCCACACGAACATGATCTTTAGGAACCTTTGGGCTTGCTTGCCTTGCCTTTTGAGTGCTAGCTCCCTTGAATGATTCATGAAGAACACAAGAGGAAGAAAGAAGTTGAAACCCTAACAATTAGGGAAGGAGGTGTGGCGTTTTTCTTGAAGAGAAAAACCGCCACCAAGCTCTCAATTTTTCTCTCTCTAATTTTTGTGTTATGTTTCATCAATCTTCCAAGAGTCAAGGCATGGACTTATTTATAGATGTAGTATCCTAGTCTTTAAGGAAACAAGAGCAATTGGAAACCAAGAAGGTTTAGGAAGCTTGCCTTAAGCTAATCCTATTCCTTTAGGAAACCAATTCCAAAAGGAAACCAAATAGCTTCTTAATTCCTTTTAGGAAACTAATTTCCATCAAGACTTAGAATATTTATAAATAAGTCCTTTAAGTTAATTTATCACATAAATTAACCCCATAAGTATCATATACTTATCTTAATAACAATTTAACCCAAAGACCATGTTCTTATTGTGTGTGACCCATTAGGTTCCATTCACGTTGGCAATAAGTACAAATTATAACTCATTAATTAATTAATTAAGAGCCAGATAAATTAACACTTTAATTTATCATTAATTCACTAATTAATTAATTTGCACTTATAGATCATGAGTGGCGTCTAGCAATGCATCATGACCACCCAAGTGAATAGGAAAGTCATATGGTAGACTACACCTATCAATGACAATGTTACCGTGTAATTAATATCCTTTCACCACACTATATCCCAATTAGTCTAAGAGTGTAGTGCGCACTCTTTAAATGACTAATTAATGATTTCTTGTTCCCGAAATATAACTTTCCATAAAAGTATAACCTTGAAACTCTTTCAAGTCATACTTTCACTTTTGCGCAAAAGATTCTTTAAGTCATATTTCAACAAGTGGCCAATCCGGGATATACTCTCCTATAATAAGGAGTGGTGAATCCTATATCGATTACTCACTATCCTTCCATGCTTCATACTATACCCAATCTCTACCGTATGGGCTACTCTTTTACGAGCACGAGCAATAGAGTCAAAGCATAGCAATCCACACTCAAGATACTATGGTAATCTCAAGTCTAAGGATCACTTACACCATTGCCATTAAGAGTATAATTCATTAGCACTATGAATAGTAACTCTTGGCGGATCAATCCAATGAACTTGTTCTCTAACAAGCATCCACATACTAGCTTAGGTGTCACACGCCATAGTTGATGAGATCAACTACTACTTACCATAAGTAGAGGCAAAGTATGTGCTAGTCTTCCCATATTAATGATGTCCAATCTCATTAATACTACGACTAGGGATATTTAAGAATATAACTTAATGTGTAATAAGAGTCTCATCATTGTAACTCTTACAATCTCTTATACACAGTTAATATTCTATGGACTTTATCAAATAAACAAGTAATATTAATAACAAGTATTAAATGACAAAGAAAATGCCACACATATAAGTATAACATGAAATAAGCGTAATAAAAATCCCAAAAAACAAACTTGGTTTTAGGGCATACACTAACAATTTTGACCCCTAGTAATCCGACATCATTGAGTTACTCTTCAAAATGTTTTCCTTGTTACTCTCATTGTTTGAACTCGATGACCAAGCTATCAAAACCTTACAAAATGAGAATATTACACAAGTAAATTACACCTAAACATTATTTAACTACCAAACTCAAGAATGAGAGGAAATAACAAGTAAATAAAGAAAACTTACGAAAAAATCTATAAAACCTAACTTAAATACAACTAAAAACTACTACAATCTGCGACACTTTGGCAATTATTACCTACTTGATTTTGCAATCCTTATTATGTAAATAAATATACTTACTAAAGGAGAACTCGATTGATGGGTGCGAATTGTGAACGGTACCAAAGGCACTTGAAAGCTAGGTATGCAACTGGTTAAACTCAAGAACAATAATGGTTTGTAAACCAAGGTAACATTTATGTGGAGCTGTTCGCCTTGAATTAGACTATTCTTCAATGAACACAACCCTTTTGGAGCAAACTAGATCTCAACCCAATTATTTGGGAAGCAACCTAGAAGACAACACCAAGAGACCTTGATCAAAACAAGAAGAGAATAACTCTAAACTAGTTGAATGGCCACCATGGAATCACTCTAATAAGACCAAGAGTTGGTTCGAATCTAAGAATCGAAGACAAAACTCTATAAAAAGAGAAAACTCAATTTTATTAATCGCAAAAAACATAAATTCATATGAACAGTAACATGCCTATTTATAGACTTGAAATTGTGTAGAATAATGTAAGAATAATATTCCAGAAAGCCTAATCAAAATAAACTACTAAAAACTCAAACTTGACATAAATAGAACACTTAACAAATACTATTTGGGAACTAACAAAAAAAGCCTAAACTTAACTAAAGGACAATCTACCACTCATATGGGCCATGGGTTGGTTGTCCCTTCAAGATGGCCTCCAAGTTGAATTTTGGGCTTGATTTCTCCTTGAAGACAAATTTGATCCATAACCAAAAGATGAGCCAAGCCATTTTCACCTTTTTGGGCTTAAAGCCTTCTTTGTATGCATACTTGGTCCAAAACCAGTGAGCTAACTCTTGATCATTTCACGACCCAATTAAAAACATGCTTGACCCTTCATGACTTCCTTCGGCCTTCTTGAGATATGTGATTGGACCTAAATCCATGAACCAGACTTAATGCCAAAAATCCACGCTTTCCATTCCCTTGGACACATGAACGTGCTTAGAAGAACTCTAAACCCTTCATGGGCAGTATGAGCAGCTTCAATGGAGTTAACTTTGGTGAAGAAATCACATTTGAAAACTCAAGCAAAGCATGAATCATTGCATCTCATAAATCAGCAAGCAAGATGTATGATGATGCACCTTGATTCCGATCATTCCCTCCCCCTTCGAAAAAGTTTGTCCTCGAATCATCTACAAAATCAAAATAATAATAAGTATACTTAGAAATAGTGTGGGTCTTACTTACGAACTCCAATGGAAGAATTAAACTACTCATGAACAATATGCAAACAAACTATAAGGTAAAAATAACTCATCAAATATGATTAAATAACACTCATGCATATTGAGCAATGCATGCCTTAAAAGCACTGCAGACCCTTTCATACGTATGTTCCCTGAACACTCTATACAAATCTATGCAAGAATTGCTCAACAAGACATGGAAATCATAAACCACAAAATGCCAGTAATTAACAAAGTCTTGCACAATATAGTTAGATAAAGAACTAAACTTAGGCATGCTTGCAACAATGACAAAGGGATATGTATTATTACTATGATCCAATGCACTGTCCCTTAAGACGTGTAAATGAAACATAGAAACATGCATAAAGAATTCATGAAAACAAATTAAATCACCTAAATCAAAATTCAAACCATATAAGCGAAGACAAAATACTAGACATAATGTATACCTACTTGAATGACTGTAAAAGACAGAACAAAAACAAGTAAA
This sequence comes from Mitragyna speciosa, assembly GCA_024721245.1. Lineage (NCBI taxonomy): Eukaryota > Viridiplantae > Streptophyta > Magnoliopsida > Gentianales > Rubiaceae > Mitragyna > Mitragyna speciosa. Next base: position 26,987,512 of record CM045553.1, on the reverse strand, counting down.
ACACCTAAACTAGAATACAAGACAATTGATTAACTACATACACTATGCCACCAATTATACATATAAGCCATGATTCAAGCATTATTGACAACATAAGACAGGGAAACTCCCCTAAAGCTCATTTCCACAATTTGAATATCAACACCTTTGGGTGCACAATCTCATGGCTTTCTGTCTAAGAAAACAAGAATTTCATGTAGCAACTCAAGAACAAAATCTAGCAACAACAATCTTCAAGAAGATGAATTTTAACAACCCAGATCTTCAAGAAAACTTTCAATAATGTTCAAGAACTTCGAGAAACAGTCCAAAAAATTCAAGAAACAACACAACTAATTAAGATTTTGAGACAAGCTATCAAAATCTATCAAAAACTTCAAGAAACACAAATATAGCTTGTAGAGATTTTAGGAACTCAACAAGTAAGTTCAAGAACTTCAAGAATTGTATCCAAAAACCAAGCAACAGTCAAGAACATTTGAATAGAATCTATACATGGCTTTTTGGACCCTTGCACATGTCTTTTATCTTTTTTTTTTTTTGCTTTTCTTTGTGCTTCGGCTTTTCTTTTAGCATGCTTTTTCTTGTTTTTCTTCTTTTTTTTTTTGTCAAAGAAACAACACAACAACTTTAAACCTACAAGAAATTTGGTTCATGGCTAGTATGTCCAAGAATCTAACTTTCTTGAAAAGTTTTTAACACAAGAAGATCAAGAAAGTAATAAAAATAGTCAAGATAACAAGAAAACCACACGAGACCTAAAATTCTTGATTGTAAGCATTCAAGAACAGCTCTAAGACCAAAAAAAAAAAATCAAGATAGCACAAAAATTAAAGAAGAGACACAAAAAACAATGAAGAACAAGGCTGGACAGAATAGAAAAAGAAGCATTACACACACAAGAACAAGAACAAAGCACAAGTTGTTTGACTCAGCCCGAAGCACTTTAACAAACAACACACAAACGTATTAAAGGACACAAAAAAGGGATATGTCCAAATTTTCCAAAGAAAAATGTCACTAGCTAAACATAGAATTTCAAGAAGCCAAAACTCTAATATCAATTGATGCATGCGGAATTGTGAACGGCACCAAAGACTCATGAAAACCAAGTATGCAACTCGTTAAACTCAAGACCAACAATGCTTGTAAATTAAGGTAATCGTGACGTGGAGTTGTTCACCTTGAAATAGACAACCCCTCGATGAAAACAACCCCTAGGAGCAAACTAGACCTCAACCCAATTATTTTGGGAAGCAACCTAGAAGACGACACAAAGTGACCTTGATCAAAACAAGAAAAGAATAACTCTAAGTTAGTTGAATGGTGATCATGGAATCACTCCAATAAGACCAAGAGTTGGTTCTAATCCAACAACCCAACACAAAGCTCTCAAAAAAGAGAAAACCAATTTTATTAATCACAAAATGCATAAAATTGTATGAACAGTACCATGCCTATTTATAGGTTTGAAATTGTGTAGAATAATCTAAGAATAATAATCTAGAAAGCTTAATCAAAGTAAACTACTAAAAACTCAAAATTGACATAAATAGGACACTTAACAAATACCATTTGGAAACTAACTAAAAAAGGCTAAACTTAACTAAAGAACAATCTGCCAACCATATAGGCCTTGGGCTGGTCGTCCCTTCAAGATGGCCTTAAGTTGGATTTTGAGCTTGATCTTTCCTTGAAGATAAATTTGATCTATAACCAAAAGACGAGTTAGCCTATTTGCACCTTTTTGGACTTGAAGACTTCTTTGTACGCATACTTGGTCCAAAACCAATAAGCCAACTCTTGATCCATTTGTAGGTACTAAATTTTGACACACCATTTATTTTTCAAACCTTGGAGGCATGTTTATACTTTTGGAGTCAAATTCTAATTTTTCAATAAAAAGTGGGAACAAAATCAGTCTTTAATTTCCAATTGTACCCTTTAAGTTTTGTAGAAATTTATTTTTAGTATATCTATTTCTTATTAATTTCATCTTTTTGTGCTCCAATGTGTCCCTATGTGATTTATTATGCATCTTCTTCATATGTTTCTTATTTTTTATATGCTTTTTGCATATTTATTTTATGTTATTTAATTTTTTTGACTTTTATTAGCTAGGCAAAAAAGTGTAATATTTGTGTGTTTAGCTAATGAATGTAATAGTTAGGTTGCAATTCTTATATTTTAGCAAAATCGCGTATTTAGATAGATAAATGTAATAGATAGGTAGTTTTATGTTTTCACCCCTAAAAGAAATTGTAGCTATATTCCCGGTGTAATACTTAGGGCTTGTGTGCTTTTGCGTGCTTACGTGCTTATTTGTTTTACCGCTTTCATTAGGATTTTGCATCTAGATATCATGCTTACATGTTATGTGCTCCTGTGTGATCTTATATGTCTTTTTATGTTTATTCGCTTTTGATTTATGTTTTACTATTTTAATTCATGTTTTATCAGTTTTTTTATTCCGTCACCACACTAGTCCAATGCTAATTGTGGTTTTTTCTCCTTTTCTCGCTAGTCCAACGCTAGTGGGGATCCCTAGAAAGGGCTAGTCCAATGCTAGACCCTTAGGACATTTTAGTGTTAGGTGCACTCGTGTGCATTTTACATCCCACTTCACACGTATTTAGTTTTTCTTCCATTTTGCACGATTTTTAGTATTATTACTATTAGTTATTTATTTTTGACATATCTTCAAATGCATGACATCTAGGTTGCATCTCACTTATAATTTTGGTCATTTTGTATGATTTGATTAGAAATAGTCGCCTACTCACGTGGGAAGCGGTGGCGTACATGCCGTTCCCCCTCCATGAGTAGAAACATTAAGTCAAGAGTTATTAGTCCCTCGTACCCGTCATGTTGCATACCCACCTTCTTTCTTCACTTACTATATATTATTATTTTCTTTTCTTTTTGCATCGTATTTTTGCATAAACTCGTGACTCCCTCGAGGTCTCGATTCAGGTTTCACAATTAATGCGATAATTTCGACCAAGTCTCGACGGAACATGCTGACTCTGCCGATACTCATATTTAGATATAAGATTTGCATTCATTTAGATATATCCGAACGCGATAGAACTTAAGGTTAATTTAGGAAATTTTGATTAAACCTCGCAACTAGTCTCGGCTAGGTGGAAAGGGTGCCTTAGGCACAAGCCTTCGCCTTCCCTTTCGTCAAATGTGACTCCCAGACCTTTTTCTTCTCGTTTTTTGTAGACTGGAGTTGGAAAAAGGTTTTAAATGATTTTTCTAAAATTTTATTTTTGTTTTGTTAAACGATTTTTCGGGTAACTTGGCACACCCTAACTCAGTACCAAGTGGCAACTCTATTTTTTTAAAATAAAATCCTTTTTCAAAAATCAATTGGCCAAAACTGTCGCACTTTTAGTCCTAGTCTTGTTTTCTTTTAAAATACCATTTTTCTTAAAATACACTTTTTTCACTAAAATCCGATTTTCATCACACACGCATTTCTTTTCCAAAACTCTACCTTTTCGAAATGGGTCACCGGACCCGACTGCCTTTTCGGAGTGCAACGGTCAATGACCCCACCAGTACCTTTTACGATTTTTAGGACGCGACAGCATCCACGAGACCCATCTTCAAGAATTAAAAACATGCTTGATTTCGTGACTTCCTTGGGTCTTCTTGAGATATGTGATTAGACATAAAGTCCATGAACCAGACTTAATGCCAAAAATCCACACTTTATATTCCCTTGCACACGTGAACAAGCTTAGAAGAATTCTAAACCCTTTACGGTTAGTATGGGCTACTTCAAATGGAGTTATTTTTTGTTAAAGAAATCACACTTGAAAACTAGAGCAAAGCATGAATCATTGCATCTCTCAAATTCAGCAAGCAAGATATGTGATGATTCACTTTAATTCCTATCATCGATTAGAAGGATTAGAAGATTATCAATGAATGGGTAAAGGTGTGGAGAAAACTGTTCCTTTGAAAAACCATGAGTTCAATCTAGTGGCCATGCCCATCCTTGACAGTTAGGAAAAAAAGGGATAAGGGAAGAGCAATAAGTACATGGGGAACCACACCCTCAATTGTGTGTAGCAAAAAGGTTGGGATCGCATCCCAGCACATCACTAGGAGCATCACCCCAATTATATGAGGCAAAATATATTTTGATACAAATTTGATGATTAAAAAAAAAAAACCATGAGTACAGCTTTTGATTCAATCTATAGAGTACAGGTACCTTATTCATGGGGATGCATGTTCGGGCAGCAAATTTGTTGATCCAACACGTGCTGGTTGAATTAGTGAACTAAATTTTGAGCAAGTAGGTGATTGTCCCATGTACACTATAAAATTAAAAAAAATTAAATTTTATGTCCCCAATCCAACCTACATAACTTAGGCATCCTGTTCATCAAAGACTTAGGGCCTTAAAAGTGTCATTTGACACAAGTTGACGGTACAGATTTAAAGAGTAAAAAATGAACGGATGAGATTGAACCAGTAAGATAAAATTTGTAATGAAAAAACAACGTCAATTTGAGTGGCAAATGGTTACATCGTGTTTCAGCACGTGTTAGACCAACAAATTCGTAATCCCAACTCACAACCGCATCAACAGGCAAAAATGTGTAACTATGGTAAAATAATGGTATAACTCTACTCATGTGCGTAAGGGCATGAACTCATACTCATGTGCAACCTACCAATGAGTTTTGAGAAGTGGGGAAAGCAATTGGTGGTTAAGCACAAATTGAATGAAATCAGGAACTATTGTCCAAGAAGAAATACCAATTGGGGTGATTGAACACCATTAGCTAAGGTAAGCTCAGTCCTAAATAAGATTTTATTGTTAAAACTTAAGAGATTAATAGAGAAAAATTAACTTGAAAAAAAGGTATTTATAATGCAGATAGAAGAATTTTTGGGGTATCACATGAATTTTTGCGCTGTCACATATGCTATATTTTGCAAGTTAAATATACATACTCAAATTTAAATGGTCACTCTCAATTGTACGAGATTTTAGATGATTGGTCAAAATTATAAAAGATAAGAGCTGAATATGCCAAAGTTTTAATGATAAAAAAAATAGAGTTTAATTACACTATAATACAATCAATGAGTGAAAATATTTTATTAGTTCTAAATATGCTACAGATGAAAGCTTCCTATTTTCCTGGATAAAATTGGTTATCTCAATAAATTAGGACTTTGAGACACACCATGGAGCAATGGGTTCTTTACCCTCATAATGTACATTTCAATCAAAATTAAAGAAATATAGATTTCCTATTCATTTTTCAAAAATATGGATTGACTCTATGGTTGAGTTTATAAGGATTGACCTTATATTATTAGCATGCGGGGTCGAATTAGACTGGAGTCGAAATCAGCTTCCAGTTAAGGTCCAAGTAGCCCTTTGAAAATGAACAAGTGCATGAAATGTACAAAGGATTTTTGCAGTTGTATAAGATATTCCCATTGAAAGAAGTGCGTTCATTTTGAAAATACTCTGTACATTTGGAGAAATCCTTTATACATTTGATATGGTTGTCCTTGTCAAAGGGGTGCTTTGAATTTGACGAGGAATCAAATTCAATGTAATTGGATCCTACACAGCAACAGCATAAAGTCAACTTTGTAAAATCGACTTTGAAATCGATTTTCTGCTGATTAGCTTCTATATTTATGAAAAATGACCAAAGTATTACTATTTTTTAATTTTGATTAAATGAACAATATTGGGGTAAACAACCCCTCGAACAACACATTCCATCATTTTCTTTCCAACTTTCAAGTGTTGGTCTACTGTTTCTGATCTTTTTCAATTCCGTAGGTTTCTCTAACTTATGTACACTTAAAAGAAAAAAAAAACTTATGTAAAACTTATGTACACTTAGGTTTTAAATATAGCTATATATTAGTTATTTACTTGGATATTATTCAATCAATGTAACAAATTTAAGCATTTCCATCCTTTTTTTTTTTTTGTTCAGGGATAAGCATTTCAGTCCTTAATGTGCAGTTATTTTATTCTTACTTTGCACATTCCATGTAATTTGAACCTATCGGCAGTAATCCAAGTCCTCGTTGAGTGAGCAGATCTCAACGCGGCCTTTTGATCGTTCTCACGATGAAGTTTTAATCAGCCATTTCTTATGTTGTTGTTTTGAATCTTTAATTAACCTTTTTGGCTAATTTTTGGAACAAACATAAACAAAATCCCCCATCCGCCACAACTGAGCCCCTTCTCGGATTTTTCTTAAATGAATTCGGTTCATGTGGACCTAATAGTCCAAATCTGAGTCACCAAGGCTCAGTGAACCCCACTGAGCTTTGGTGGCTCAATCTGAACCATGGGATCCATGTGAATCGAGTCTATGATAGAATTGGCCTCCCTCCTCTTCTCTCTTTCTCACTGTGTGAAAAGATCAGAATAACCCTCAATCAATAGCTAAATTAATTCAGGAAAAGAACCAACTAAAGCAAACTGTAGCTTTGTTGTCTTCCATTTTATTCTCTCTTCAGACCTAATTCCCAAACATCTTGACAATACCCTTTTTCTTTGTGAAAAAATTCCTCACTTTATTTGCCCAAATCCTGTGCCATCTCCACCCTAACACTTTATCAATATCGAAACACAAATACAACTGCTTAAAACTTCAAATCCATCATAAGTTGTAAAACATGTAACGGGAAAATAAGAACAACAATTGTCTAACTAAATGCACACAAAAATTCAAGAATAAAACCACATTTCCACATAAATCTTGTTATTTACTCACCCAACATCAATTTCCAAGCTACAATTTGGTTCTATTTTTGCGTCGGGCATCCAAAGTTCAAGAAATTCAATTTGACCTTGAAATTCACTTCGAGTATTATGCAAGAATTCCTAGGCATTTGTAAGTACAGGCATCAATGTTGACCCACTACCTAAAATTTTTTATTCAATAAATTTTTTTCTTTTTATGGGATCATTCGTAAAAGATTTGAGCATAAAAGTTTAAAAGGCAAATGTTGGCTAATGATAATTTTCATCTTCAAATGTCTTTTTCATGTGTCTTTAATTTTTGGATTTATTTTTATTTTTTTACGCATTAGCATATGCTTCGTTAATTTTTGGGGATTATATTATTTACTTAAAATTTTGTAATTTTTTCAAGTTAATGGTAAACTTTCAAAGGCAGCTGTCTTGTTAGAGTTTTCAAATAAAAATTTTCTATAAATATTTTATTTCCAATAGATTTTTTATGAAAATTTTGTAATTTTTGAAGAACATTGAATATTCTTTTAAATTTTGTCATTTTTAGTAGTTACAGTATGCTTCCTAAAGCAACTGTGCTGTGAGAATTTTCATTTGAAATTTTTTTCACTAACATGTAGATTTTTTGTAAAAATTTTTGCGATTTTCAAAAGTCATTTAATAGTTTTTGAATTTTTATAATTTTTTATTAGTGCAACTATGCCCAAATCTACACTGTCCATAGAATTTTTATGTGAATTTTTTTAATAAATATTTTGGTGTTAATAGATTTTATGTGAAATCTTTCTGATTTTAGAAGTTGTGGTGTATTTATATGAATTTCACAATTTTGTAACCAAATGGCATGTTTCTCAATGTACTCCTTACCATAGATATTTTTTGTGAAATTTTTTCTATAATATCTAGACTTTATTTGTAAATGTTGTAATTTTTGGAAGTGATTAACAGTTTCTATTTTCTTTGAATTTGTTATTTAATTAGTACGAATTTTAGTGTTGGATAAATTAGGAGTCATTGATGTGGTGTAGATTAGATATAATAATTACAAACAAAAACACACAAATCAAGTAATAAAAACCTAATCTCTCAACTTATTCTGCAAGTGCACTGGTCGGTTGTAGTATAGTGGTGAGTATTCCCGCCAATCACATGGTGTAGATTAGGTATAACAATTATAAACAAAAACACACAAATCAAGTAATCAAAACCCAATCTCCCAACTTATTCTGCAAGTGCACGATTGTAGTATTTGGAGTATTAGGTGTCGAATCCCACGAGGAATCAAATATGTGCAATTACTAAAGGTTTTTCACCAACTTTTATTATCTAAACACAAATGAACATAAGAGTGATTGGTGGTCCCTTCAATAGAGTAGATATAAGATTGACAATTTTTGTAGAATTCAAGCAAGAAGCCTAGAACATAGATCCCACTAATAAACCAAGCATGAATGACTTACTAAGTGTTATCTTGCTTTGTTTAGAATCCAATTCCATAGGTGTCATAACTAGATCTCTCTATGAAATGACAAGATTCTAACTATTCTCATGATGAAATCTTATAATAACATGAATTGTGGCGATTCACTTAAGCATCCATTATTCTCATATGAACTTCTTAAGCATTACTTATTCATTTTCCATTGTTACATGCATCTTTCAATGTCAAGTAGCAACTAAATGACTTGTTTAAGTTGGCCATGCAAAAACAAGTGTTTAAAACTTGAACAAGCAAATAAACAAATGCAAGCTTAGTAAGTGCAATAAGTTAAATCATGTTTGTTGATTCATTAGCTTCATCCATGATCTAGATGAAGCCTTTAGTTCAACATGGTTAATGAAACAACTAAAAGTTCAACTTCAAAGATAGAATTCATGGCAACTATTGAAAGTAAAATAGAAGAGTTGAGAGTTGCTCAACCAACATGAGAATTAGTCCTCTTCTTTATTCACCTTCAAAAGATTGCACAACAAAAGTCTCTTACAATGTTCCTCACTACTCTATTGAAGGATTTGGAGAATTCTACTAATTCTCTACCAAGCTAAATAGAGAATTAAAGACTATAACTACTTTTTACTACTAAAAGCTTCTCTCCCCCTTTATGTGATGCCCCAAAAATTCGTATAAAATTATTTAATTCATGTTATGTTTATTAGTAGGAAAAAATAATAATAATCATGATGAGAAAAGAAAAAAAGAAAGGGCAAGATCAAAAATGCATTTAATAAGGGAAATTTCTTCTATTAGGGTTTAGTGTTAATCTTTGGTTTATTAGTTGGAAGATTACTTAAGTAAATTAGGTTAAGTAAATGAGATTCTTTCATGATTAAGTGAGACACCTAAGTACTCAATTTGGATTAATTTCATTGGATCATTAGTTTATAATAGTGTTTAATTTTAACTAGTTTAATCTACTATTTTCTAGTCTCTTGACTACTTGAATCTTAGCTCAATTTTTACTCAAAAATTTCACTTGTTCTCTTGCTTTATTTTCTTTTTCTTGGCTAAATTTTCTTCTTTCTTTTCTTCTTCTCTTGGCCGAATTTCTTCTTTCTTTTTCTTTTTCTTCTTGGCCGAATTTCTTTCTTTTCTTTTCTTGCTTGTGGCCGGATTCTCCTCTCTCTATTTTCCTCTCATTTTGCTTTTAATATTTGTTCATAATATTACTAATTACTAGGTGATAAGAGGTTAAGAGTTCCACCAATTAAATTAAACCAAGTTAACACCTAATGCATTAAAAGACTAAACCCTAATCCTTACTCTTGTTATGCTTTAATTGGTTATTATTTTACCTACCTTTTCTTTATTTCTTTTCTATTTTTCTAGCCTATTTCTTCTCTCTTTTCTCATTCTTCTTGGCCGGCCCTTACTCTCTCTCTTTTCCTCTCATTTTTCTCTCAACTTCTTGAAGCTTTCTCTCCAAAATTAGAGCAATTTCACCATAGAAATTTAGCTTTTCTTCTTCCTAAGCAACTTTCTAAGCTTGTTCAAGGTATCTACTATGAACTTTTCTTGTTAATTTCAAGTTTTATTTGGTCTTTTGTATAAGTTTAACTCTAGAACCTTGTTATTACTACTTGAAGAATTTAGTTAGAATTGAAGATTTACTTGCTAGATAAAGTGTTTTTGTGGTTAGATAGACTAGTAAATATCATTTAAACCTTGAAATCTCAAGTATTATGTGTTGTTTGGGTGAAGATTCTTGGAGTAGAAATCTTGAATTTGAGTAGAATTTTGAATGAATTTGAGGTTCGAGTTGAACATAGAAGTTGTAGAACTTGTTGAAATATGGCTTGGTTGGTTGATTTCTTGCAGGAAAAAAATTTGGTTTAGTCCGATTTTAAGGGGAGATGCTGCCAAAATTTTTGTAGAAATAAAAAGGAAAAAATAGTAGATGAAATTTCTACCCAAGAACATGTCAAATTTAGAAAATAGTGTGCAGAAATTTTTGACTAATGACCTAGTGATGAATGAAATTTTCTTAGGGCAAGAAAACCCTAACACTAAAACCCTAAAATGAAAACCCTAAACCCTAAACCCTAGAAACCCTAAAACCAAAACCCTAGACATAAGTGGGATACTTCTTGAATTTCTTTACTAAATTAATTAGGGTTTTAATCGGATTTTCATTAGATTATTTCTTTTAAATTTCAGGATCTGAAAACGAATCGCGACCATTTTACGAGATATTTTCATAGGCATTCCAGGTGAGTGTCTCTATGTGTGCATGATGCATGAAATGCTTTGTCCTACTTGAGGAATGTTAAATTATGAAATATTATGCTATACTTGTAATTGTTATTTTATGACATGTGTTACTTGAGGAAAGATGTGTACTTTATCACATCTATTCTGCAATGTGTTACACGCTTTCATTATCCAACGTGTTACTGGTGCATGAGACTTCCGTGACTAACTTCACCGTTACTTCACGGATAGTCAACCCGGCTGCACTGTGGGAGGATATAAGGTGCTGGGTGTTTTAGGGCGTGATGTTCTTTCCCTTATGAGTTGTGAATCCTCAAAGAGGCCAACTCCGGATTGAACTTTCTTGCGTGTTGGCCCTCCAGGGTTGAGATTTCTCCTGGATGTGGTAGCCTGTACGGAGGTTATAAGGTGAATGGTGGTTAGGGTTCTTGCTTGATAATGCTGGCATGACCTTAGATAAAGATCTGAGCTATTATCTCAGTCCTAACATCATGGTTACATGATCAGTACTTGCTCCTCTGCGGTTAAGCTTGCTTTCGTAGTTGAGCCCTGTATCCGCCATTGACTACTTGTTAATTAAATTGTTCATAACTTGTCTACTTAGTTTGTCAATTATCTTGCTCAATAAAATGATGAATTCTTGGTATGGTTGCCTGGCTTGGGCACTCACTGGGCTATTAGAGCTCATTCCTTTCATTTGTTTTCCTTTAACCAGGTTTTCAAAATATTAAAGCTGGAAAAGCTGATTTCGGACATTGTACATATTTTGTTTTGTGTATTTTGATAGCCACTTGTTTAGGCTACTCTTGTACATGCTATGTATATTTTGGAATGTAAAACCTCTTGTGATAATTGTACTTCAAGTGAGTTCTATGAATATATTTCTTTATGAATGTATTTTATTTTGAGCTGGGTACGCTTGGAGGTTCCGTGTGAGTGCTCGACTTGAGTCCTGGCGAGAGCTAGGCAGGCAGTTCGCTAAGCCCTTTGGTGCGCCTCTGGGTAAGGTGGGGCTGTCACACTTTATGCCTTACAAATGACTTCTATTTATAGACAAATGTTCCTTTAGTCATTTTCCTACTTGCATGAATCATTAATACATGGAAATGATGAAGATTTGCTTGGGCATTCCAAATGGGCACAAAAGTCTTCATTTATGCTTCCAATGTTTTCTCCCACTTGCAGAACCCTATCTTCATCTGAAAATGTCTACAAAATCCAGCTGGAAGAGGATGCAAGTTGATACCCTAGAAAGTCTAGCCGAAATGCGATACGCGTCTGGCGATACGCGTCTGTGCATTCGCGTATCTCCAAACGCGGATCCCATCCTTGTGGCCCCTACTTGCTTTCTAACTTTTGTTGAGTTGGACCTGAATTGTACAAATAGTTTCTACGTATTCCCAAGCATTTTGGTGACGAAAATGGATTTTTTCATTATTTGCACACTTGTTCTTTTCAAGTTGTTCATCCACTTTAACTCCTTGAATCACCATTGCATTTGATTTTCATTTGTTCCAATTGATCCAAAATAATCTTTAGTATGATGAACTTACACTTATACACGAAATTTGTGCATTAATTTTCTCAGATAAAAATTTTGCCTCATAAACCCTAATTTTGGTAAAAATCCAAATTCTTATGACTTATTGAAAAACGAGTCATTTGCAACCAAAAATACTATAATTTATATTAAAATATCATCTCAAATATATAATAATATATATAGTAATATAACTAAATTTATTTCTTATCAAACTCCCCAACACTTGAATCATTACTTGTCCTCAAGCAATTGGAAAATTAAAAGATCAAATAATGATTCAAGATTTGAAATAACCAATGCAATATTGCTGAATATAATCCTACAAGATAAAATAAATAGGCATTATGCAATTCCTTGTAATGTTTCTAATACTAATAATACCAAGTAAAAGGGAAGTAATTATTTCAAGATTAAAACTATGTTCAACAAAATTTCAATACTTTACAGAATTTTACACACTAAGTATTCAATATGGACAATCATATACAATTCAATTTATACACAATAGGGACATTTTGCACTTTGTAATTTGTAAGTGTCTTTTGACGCGAAGGTTGACATTGGTAGATGAACCCCAAGTTACTCAACACTTTGATCATTTTAACTACAATTTAGTGCTTAGTTTGAGAAGTGATATTTCCTTTTGATGAAACGATCGACATTTTATGATGAAGACCCCTTATTACTCAACAATTCACTTTCAATAAAACTTGCTTTGCATACTCTTAACTCAATCGTCGTTTGACGTGAAAATCGATATTTGTGATGAAGATTCCCGGTTACTAAGCAATTTGAATCATTGGAGTAGTAATAAATAAACATTGATCATTGAACTTTATAATATTATTATCCCTTTATTAAAATAAGTATACTTTTTGTCCATATCTACCACGTAGGAATGTAAAATTGAGTAAAGAAAAGAAATTTAAAATCAAACATGCCAAATTAAGATATAATTACAACCATTTTACAATATATATTTTCTTAGAAACAAAACTCTTAATCACATAATAACTATTTCTCATATTATTATAAAACATATTCAAGCAAAGTTGCATAAATTACTTCAAGAAGTAAAGGAATTTAACAAGTTCATGGCATAAAAACATGTTAAAGAAGCAAATTTTAAAAAAATTTAGGTCATATTTTACCAAAATAACATCTTGACACTATTTACGTCAAATCCCTACCAAAAATAATCTTTTCCCTTCCCCCACACTTAAAATGAAACATTGTCCTCAATGTGTAAAGGAAAAGTTGAGAATGAAATATGAAACAAGAAAACTCCCCTTGCTTGGTTGGAGAATCCTTAAATTGATATTGTTGATGTCTTTGAAGTTCATTGGCCTTTGGCAAGTTCCACTTTGCAATGCTTCATCATATTCCGCATTTGGTCCACAATTTGCTCATTGACCTTGTCTCAAGTTTAAAAGATACTCAAATGCTATGTTAGTTGATAAAAGAATAGCTAATGAAACACAACTTGAGCATAGCCTACTTGAAAGATTTGAATTCCCCCATACTTAGTTTATGCGATATGGCTCACGGGGTTGACAATTTTAAGGACAA
>CM045553.1:26883517-26973834 GCA_024721245.1 Mitragyna speciosa | reverse complement strand
TTTGTTTTGGATCCTTGCACTATATTCTTAAGTAAGTGCTATGGTTGCAAAGTCATCGAGACTTTTTCTCTTTGTCGAAAGATCTTTCAAAAACTTAATGTACTTAGGAACTTGCAAAAATGCATCTACAAAAGGAATATTAACATGTAATTGCTTGAGCATTTGTGCAATCCTTCCCAATTCCTTTTCTTGTTTTTCATTTTTAAGCCTTTGTGGAAATGGAATTTGTGTTGGAAGAGGAATAGTTTGTGATTGTGATTTCATATTGTCAACATCATCTTCTTTATCATTTACTATTTCTTTCCCTTTTTCCACTTTTTCCTCTTTTTCATTCCCACATTCTTCTATGATTGGTTCTTTTAACATTCTTCCACTTCTTAAAGCAATAGCTTGGACTTGTTCCTTAGGATTAATTTCGGTTCTACTTGGTAACTCCCCTTGTTTTCTAAGGTCGATTTGTTCGACAATTTGAGTAATTTGATTCCTAAAGATCTAGCCATACCAAGAATTCTATGTTCAAATTGCTCAACCCTTTCCGTTACCTTCTCATTTGCTACCTCCCAAGCCGGTTTATTTTGTGCAAATCCGGGTTGTGTTATCATCTTTGGCTCTCTTCACCCAAGATTCGGATGGTTTCTCCACTTTGAATTTTATGTGTTTCAAAAAGAATTATTAGAAGAAGAAGGCTTATAGTGATTGACATATTGAACTTGTGCACATGAAGATGGATCAGGAGAATCACCACATAAATGACAATATGCAAGATTTGATGAATTTGAGTACTAGAGACATGCTTATTGAAAATATTCATCATATTTTGCATTTGAGCTCTAAGCATATCCAAAGTATCAATTTCATACATACCTTGAGTTCTTCTAGGATTACCTCTTTCATTTGCCCATTGATAATGATTTGCTGCCATCACTTCAATCAACTCTTGGGCTTCTTCCGCCGACATTGCCATGAGAGCTCCCCCTGTAGCTGCATCTATATTGATTTTGGTTTGATAATTAAGTCCATTATAGAAGGTTTGAATTATTAACCAATCGAGAAGTCCATGGTGTGGACATTTTCTTATTAAGTCCTTATATCGGTCCCAAGCCTCATAAAGAGACTCTCCTTTGTATTGGTTGAAATTGGTAATGTCCATCCTTAGTCTTGCGGTCTTTCCCGATAGGAAATATTTGTTCAAGAATACTTTAGAAAGGTCCATCCAAGTTGCAAAGGTATTTGGTAGATATGCTTGAAACCATTGCTTGGCTTTATCTCTTAAAGATAATGGAAATAATCTTAACCTTATGGCATCTTCAGGAACACCATTTAGTTTAATTGTATCACATATTTCCATGAAATTAGCCAAGTGTGATGTGGATTTTCATTAGGATTACCACCAAACTGATTTTGTTGAACCATTTGAATTAAACCCGGCTTAAGTTCAAAGTTATTTGCATTTACTGGTGGTCTTATAATGCTTGTGTGAGAACCGATTGGATCCGGCATAGCAAAATCTCTTAAAGAACGAGTTTGAGGGTTAGGATTTTGGTTTACCTCTTCCATGGTTACCTCTTGATGATGTTCTTGAGGTTGAGATGTACTTGAGGTGTCACAAATCTCCTCCACCTCAGCTTGTTCTTCTTGCCTTTGTCTCCTTGCCTTTCTTGCAGTTCTTTCTATTTTTGGGTCAAATGGAAGCAAAATCCTTAAACTCCTATGCACACACTTACAAAAGAAAAAATAATTATTTACAAGCAAATATGTACAAAGTTTAGATTAATAAAGTTAGCTTTTGCCTTAATATTGCGTTGATTCCCCGGCAACGGCGCCAAAAACTTGATGTGGTGTAGATTAGGTACAACAATTATAAACAAAGACACACAAATCAAGTAATAAAAACCTAATCTCCCAACTAATTTCGCAAGTGCACGGGTCGGTTGTAGTATTTGGAGTATTAGGTGTCGAATCCCACGAGGAATCAAATATGTGCAATTACTAAAGCTTTTTCACCAACTTTTATTATCTAAACACAAATGAACATAAGAGTGATTGGTGGTCCTTCAATAGAGTAGATATAAGATTGACAACTTTTGTAGAATTCAAGCAAGAAGCCTAGAACATAGATTCCACTAATAAACCAAGCATGAATGACCTACTATGTGTTATCTTGCTTTGTTTAGAATCTAATTCCGTAAGTGTCATGACTAGATCTCTCTATAAAGTGACAAGATTCCAACTATTCTCATAATGAAATCTTATGATAACATGAATTGTGGCGTTTCACTTAAGCATCCATTATTCTCATATGAACTTCTTAAGCATTACTTATTCATTTTCCATTATTACATGCATCTCTCAATGTGAAGTAGCAACTAAATGACTTGTTCAAGTTGGCCATGCAAAAACAAGTGTTTAAAACTTGAACAAGCAAATAAACAAATGCAAGCTTAGTAAGTGCAATAAGTTAAATCATGTTTGTTGATTCATTAGCTTCATCCATGATCTAGATGAAGCCTTTAGTTCAACATGGTTAATGAAACAACTAAAAGTTCAACTTCAAAGATAGAATTCATGGCAACTATTGAAAGTAAAATAGAAAGAGTTGAGAGTTGCTCAACCAACATGAGAATTAGTCCTCTTCTTTATTCACCTTCAAAAGATTGCACAACAAAAGTCTCTTACAATGTTCCTCACTACTCTATTGAAGGATTTGGAGAATTCTACTAATTCTCTACCAAGCTAAATAGAGAATTAAAGACTATAACTACTTTTTACTACTAAAAGCTTCTCTCCTCCTTTGTGCCTTACAAATGACTTCTATTTATAGACAAATGTTCCTGTAGTCATTTTTCAACTTGCATGAATCATTAATACATGGAAATGATGAAGATTTGCTTGGGGATTCCAAAATAGGAACAAAAGTCTTCATTTATGCTTTCAATGTTTTCTCCCACTTGCAGAACCCTATCTTCATACGAAAATGTCTGCAAAATCCAGCTGGAGAAGGATGCAAGTTGATGCCTAGAAAGTCTAGCCGAAATGCGATACGCGTCTGTTCATCCACGTATCTCTAGACGCAGATCCCATCCTTGTGGCCCTCACTTACTTTCTAACTTTTGCTGAGTTGGACCTCAATTGTACGAATAGTTTTCACGTATTTCCAAGCATTTTGGTGATGAAATGGATTTTTTCATTATTTTGCACACTTGTTCTTTTCAAGTTGTTCATCCACTTTAACTCCTTGAATCACCATTTGCATTTGATTTTCCTTTGCTCCAATTGATCCAAAATAATCTTTAGTATGATGAACCTACAATTATACACGAAATTTGTGCATTAATTTGCTCAGATAAAAATTTTGCCTCATAAACTCTAATTTTGATAAAAATCCAAATTCTTATGACTTATTGGAAAATGAGTCATTTGCAACAAAAAATACTATAATTTATATTAAAATATCATCCCAAATATATAATAATATATATAGTAATATAATTAAATTTATTACTTATTAGTCATTTTATTCACGTCATCATCCCTTACATCTTCGTACCTCCCTCATCTTTTACCACTTGCACACCCGACCTCACCATACCTCCACACCCGATTTCCAGCTAAAAACACTCAAACTCGCCCCTTTTACCCCAAAATTTCCTTCCTTAGTCATCCTCTCTCCCACAAGAACACATATCACTCAATATCCTTCTTGTGCAAAATTCTATACTTCTAAGGCAATTCCAAATTAATCGAATATAAAAGGAGTTTTTTAAGAAAATTGCACCACTAAATTACTATTAGCATAATTAATGGTAATGTTGATCATTTAATTTGTAGATCTTCATTTCCGATATAAAACAGTAAATTGTTAACTGTAGCTGATTAAACTTCAATTAGGAATGAATAGTGGGTCAAGCAGTTAAATCTCTACAATTCCTCTCCAGAGGTCAGCGGTTCGATTTATGTCACTATTAGGTTTGCAAATACTATTGCAATTTGACAAGACAACAAGTAAGCACGCCCAGGAGCAACAAAGGTCCACCAATTTGATTATCCCCTCCTCAAGACCTCTTATTGTAATAGAATAGAATCTAAAAAAAATTCCAATTAATGAAACAGAAAAAAATTAAAATATACGAATTTAATCGGAGAGAGACAGATTGAAAAAACCTGCTTTTCATTGATATATGGTCTAGTTTTTGGACTTAATTACCTCAGAACGTAATGGACCACTTTGTCATAACATTTTGAAATAGAGAAAAAACTTTTGTGAATTTTAAGCATTGAGCCACCTTATATAATTTTTGAGGTGTCTAAATTCCGGTTTTGCCTTATTTGTGTTTGTATGATGGTTGGTTTTGTCTTATTTCTTTTGACTCTTATTCTCCTAATTTTCTGTGTTTTTCCTATCTTTTGATATCTATGCCCCCTTTGACCTCTAACTACTTTTCTCCTACTTGACCTCCCTTCTCTTTACATAGAGTTTTTGGAATTTGATCAGCAAGTCTAGATTAAAACTCTCTGTTATGTTAATAATAAAAGAGTGATCGCAATATCAAATGACACTCTTGTGTTTACTTTATCAAAACAAGTTTATATCATGTGAATTATTTGACTATCTAAACAGGTTTTGAACATTTTCAATTTAACAGAAAGGAATAAGATGTACTTACTGAGCACATATTTGACTCACACATTGATTACATTTGCTTTTTGCACACGATATTGAGAATGACAAGTGGAATGAAAAGCCACTCTCTTGAGGCTTTTGATCTCTTTCGATGGAGAAGTTAAGGAAGTATAATAGAGTTAAATGGGGTGCCATGTTTGCCAAGTAAGTTGTAGTTAATTAAGCTAATATGGATTGATAATTTTGATTTAATAGACGCATGATAGTTGTAGTTGTCAACGGTTTATGGCTAAAGATTTATTGGATAGTTTTATTTTAACTTATGGAATTATAAGTTGCTCAAGGTATCGAGACCCTGCATGCTTAGGGATTGATCCTGAGATGCAGCATGTTTTCTCAATTTTTAAGCTTGGCATTTAGTGGTATCAGAATATATGCTACAACATCTTGTTTTTTTTGTTAATAAGTTTAAATTGTATGTATATTGCGGATTGTGAATGGCATCTTTACTTAAGTTTAAAATTTGCATACTCATCTTGGGTTATCTATAGGGTCTATTTGGTTCGCAAATGGGACGAGACAGGATTACTCATTTTCCAACTATGAATCCTAGGATGAGTCATTCTTAGATTAATAGTCCCAGTCCAGTATTTGGTTGACATTGAATTTGATGGGATATCTTGATAAATAATGTCAATCTGTGTTTAGTTAGGGATTGAATTTCTCTTTTATTGAATAAAATATCCAAAAATTTGTAATATTATTTTTATTTGGTAATAGTGGTGGTGCATAGTGACAGATGGCCTTGGTGCACAGCGATAGATGGTGGTGATGGTGTTGCATAGTAGTGGTAATCGGGGTGCTCAATAATGGCAATGCATGGTAATAGGTGGTGGTGATATTACTTGACATTGATGGTGGTGGTGCTCAGTGGTTGTAGTGTTGTGTGGCAATTATGGTTGATGGTTATGATAATGATGGTGTTCAGTGGTTGTAGTGTTGTGTGGCAGTTATGGTTGATGGTTATGATAATGATGGTAGTGCAATTTGACACTAGTAGTGATAGTGGTACACGCTCGTGGTAGAAGTGGTGGTACACAGTAGTAGTGGTGGTGATAGTGCACGTGGTGGTGGTTGTAGGGACAAACTAAGTAATGATTTTATTATCATATCTAAGAGTCATCCCAGGATGACTAATACCACCACCCCTGATGCGATCCGTCCTGAGACCCTTCGTTAATATCTCAACAAGAACATTTGAAATGAACGAGAACCACAAGATAGTCCTCCCAAAGATCGTTCTTGTGTATCAAGGGACAAACTATCCCCAATTCTGTCCGAGAATCGAAACTAGATAGATAACAGCCTCAAACCCTAACCTCACACGTTGTTTAGAACTCAAGATATCAATAAAATTTAAAAAATTGCTTAAAGAATTTACAAATCTCACAAAGAGAGAAAAGGGAAAAAACCCTCACCAAATTCTATTAATCATGAATGCTATGTTTCAATAGTGAAAAGACAGATTTATATAGGTAAAAACACCCTAAACTACTATAGAAAGTTGAATAGTCTATTACAATTAAAAACTTGAACAAACAATAAAACGCAAAAATTCTACCAGCAGATTGCAAGTGCAGATACCACCAGAAGCTTTATCTTGGCGACATTTAGTTCTGCTCCTATTTGCTACCCTATCCGCGCGCTAATACGCTTCATGGATAGGGTCAAAAGGTCATTCTTGGCTTCTTCTGCTTCCCAGTAGCGAGTATGCTCCTCCCAGCCATAGATGACCTCTTCCTCCAACCTTTCTTGCCATTCTTGGATGCCCCTATGCCTCCATTAGGGGTTGGTGGCGGCTTCCACTCAGGTGTTACTCAAAAATTAGCTTGAATGCCTTGATCTACTTGAGCCCTCGCCACTTGGTTTGTATCATTCCCCTCCTCTTTAAAAGAATTTGTCCTCAAATCTTACTCCTTTATGCTCTTAACCAAAGGAACATCGTGAACTTGCATAAAAGAAATATGTAAAAGAGAAGAATGAGGGTTAGTAGAATTCGCCTTCACCACCTTCTTCTTCCCTTTAGTAGCTTCAAGCTTCTTAGCCAATCTCACTTGGTCATTGTGAGCTTTCAACGGTGTCAACGGTACCAAAGTGATGTCCTTTCCACGCCAAGCAAACTAGTACTGATTCTTGAACCCATCATAAACTACTCGTCAATCGAATTGTCATGGACGCCCCAGCAACAAGTGACACACTTCTATTGGCGCTGTAGATACCAAATTTTAACACACCATTTTTTTCACACACCGGGGGGCATATTTGCACTTTTTGGGATAAATTTTAATTTTTATTTTTTTTAATTTTTAATTTTCAATAATCTGGGGGGCAAAATAGTAATTTTATCTGTAAATATTTTTCTATAAGCTTTGGGGGTTTTGAATTCATGTTTTTACTTTTATGTGAATTTATTAATTTCTTATGATTTTTCTGGATTTAATTGGTATTCTTTATATTTTTACTAGCACAAGGGAAAAATGGTAATTTCACCTCGCGAATATCATTTTAGCTCATTTTTAGTTCCAAATTCATTTTTCTAATTCTTTAAGCATGTTTCTAAATTTTCTTGATTATTTTATAGACGATTACTATTTTTTCTGTGAATTTTCATTGCCCCAGGGCAAAATCGTCATTTTACAAATTAAATTCATTTTTCACCAATTTTGAGTCAAAAATGTATTTCCTAGTGTTTTAAGATTATTTGCAATTTTTGGTAATTTTTTGAAGTCAATAGCTATTTTTCTGTGAATTTTCATTGCCCAAGGGCAAAATCGTCATTTTACAGTCTAAATTCATTTTTTGTCAAATTTTTAGTCGTAAATGCATTTTCTAGTTTTTTAAGCTTATTTGTAATTTTTGATATTTTTTTGAGAACAATAACTATTTTTCTGTGAATTTTCATTGTCCGAGGGCAAAATCGTCATTTTACACCTTGACCGCGTTTTTATCAGTTTTGAGCTCTAGTTTTTATTTTTAAAATTTATTGTGAATTATTTTTGAAAATTTAGAGATCGTTGTCATATTTCTTGTATTAATTTTTAATTTTAGGGTTAAAAAATATTTTTTAAAATAAAATTAGCATTTTTAATACCGGTGGCATTTTTGTCATTTTGTAGCATTCTTGGCCGACAAGACAAGTGGCCTATAAATACCCTTGGAATCAGCAGAAAAAGGAAGAAAGAAAATGAAAAAACCCAAAACGTACTTTGATTTTACCCTAAAAGATCAAAACACACACAAAACACTAAAAAACACACACTAAAAAAAAGAAAGCCGCCGTTCCTCATCTTTTCATTTTACTGTTCATCGTCTGCAATTCCAGATTCACTGTTCGTCGCCACCAGAAACTTCACTGTTCATCATCAGGTCTTGGTTCCAACATTTGAAAGGTAAGTTCTTATTTAACTTTTCTCTTTGTTAATCTGTTTTTGCTTCAGTTTCTATGGCAATCTGATTGAGATTGTTTATGTGATTAGAATTTCAATATTATAATTTTAGTTGTATTTGGATTTTCTTATTGTTGCTTCTGGGTTCTGTTTTATCTTGTCCCTAATTTCTTGTTGCTGGAATTTCTCTCCATCGTTCATTTCAATCCCACCCAAACATACAATTCAGAAAGTTTTACTATTCCCACCATCAGACCTCCACCGTCTCCTACTCCTCCACCAGTTCCTCCATCGTTGGCCAACAAACTACCCAAAGTTCCATTCTCACCACCGCCTCCCTCTCAATTCATCAACCACACAACATGAAGCCACCAGTCATCGGACCATCTTCCTCCCCCTCACCGCCCCTGTGGCCCCCAAACAATATCAAGTCCCACTATCCAGACCTTGAAAAGTCATCGAAAATTCATCCCTGTCATCACCAAATGAACCTCCAGTACCTCAACATAAACCTGCACAAGAAAATAATTCACTCACAACACAGAAAACACAACTCACAAAAACTCACCAAGCTCCACCGCCCTATGAAACCACCAATCACCATCATCAGAAACACAAAACCTCATAGCCAAGATCAATTGGTAGCACCATCAAACCGCAGCAATGCAACTCCAGACAAACGCCAAAGCATCACTCACAATCTCCATCAATCTGATCAAATTTAGTTCATCATCACAGTCAGTCCGCACTAGCATCACCTAAACCATCATTTCATTTTCTCCCCTGCCCTTTGGCACGCGACCCCCATCATCTCCACAATCCAAATCACTATCAATCGAACTCCCACAAACAACAAAATCAGAAACATCACCAGCTCCGGCCACTAGAGTTGCACAACCAGAATCTCACCTGCAAAGAAAACAGAGCAAAAAACAACAGACAACCAAAATCCATCACACCCATATACACACGCATTGCGTGGTGTCACAAAGCAGCTCCTACATCACTACACCTCCCCGCAAACACCTATAGAAAAGCAACCATCACAAATCCCCCACACCACTGCATCAAATAGCCATAATCATCCCCCATCATGGCACTCTCATCACCATCATCATCAATTCAACAACACACACACACACGCAGAGCCATAACGCACATACAGTCTATACCAGAACCTACAGCCAGCCCAATTCTCACCACAATTTCACCACCAATTCGCGCCATTACTGTTAGTCATAAGCAAAATCAGAGAGGAGAGTGAGAGAGTGAGAGAATGCGAGAGAAAGAAAGTGAGAGAACTAGAACAGGAGAAAGAGATGCGAAGGGAAAGAACAAAGGACGAGACAGAGAGATAAACGAAAACAAGAGAGAAGAAGGAGAGCAAAGGAAAATCAGAGGGAGAGAGAAACCGAGAGAGTGAATCAGAAAAGGGGAGAGAAGAAAAGGGGATTTCGGGTGAGGGAAAATAAAAAAAGGGAGAAGAAAGACGGAGCAAACAGAAAAGAGAGAAATAGAAGAGTAAAGGAAGAGAAAGACAAAGCAATCAGGAAATCGAACAGAGAAGAAAGAAGAAAAAAAGGGGGCAAGACAAAATAGAAGAGAGACCAGAAATTGAGAAAATGGAAAGAGAGAAATCGGTGGGGACGAGAGTGGAACAGAAAAAAAGAAAAGAAGAGGAGCAAGAGAACGAAAGAAAAGAAAGAAAGGGAGAGAGTAAAAATAGAGGGAGATGAAAATGGTTAAAAATTAAGTAATATGGAATCTTTATTTTCGGTCTTTAATTTCAGATTATGAATTTTTTTTCTTTTTTCTTTTTCTTTTACCTTTTTTATGTAGCTTGATTAATCAATTATTTTGTTTTAATTTGCTTGACTAGTTAATTTAGTTTTAGTTTAATTAATTAATTGCATTAAGTTAATTTATTCAATGAATTTATCTAGCTTGTGATTTTTTTTCTTTTCTTTTTTTTTCTCTTCTTTTCTTTTTTCTAGCTATTTTATTACAAGATAGTTATTTATGTTTCAGCCCTTAGGATTTTTGGAGTAATTTAATATGCCCCTTAATACTTTTAAGTTCTGCAAATTAGTCCCTGCTATTTGTAGATTGACCCCTTTAGGTTTAATTTCTTTCAATCAAGTCTTTATTAATTGCAATTAAGCCTCATTAGTTGCTAGAATTTATGTTTGGTGCCACACTTGTTAAAATTTATGGTTTTTGTCCTCTCGATTTATTTTAATTTTGCATCTCTACCCCCTTAAACTTATGTGAATTTTAATTTTACCCTTTAAGTTTTATAGGGTTTATTTTAGCCCCCTTGGTTGCTAGAATTCATTTTTTATCTCAATTCGTCAATAGTAATATATTTTAGGATTTGTTTGATTATACCGAGGTGCCTTGACTTGTTTGTTCATTTTGATTAGTATTAGTACCGGGTCTTCAAAGAGGTATTCCGATCTCTCATTATTTTTCCTTTATGTGCTCCAATGTGCTCTAATGTGATATTTTATGCATTTTTTATGCGTTTCTTATTTTATGCACTTTTTGCTTATTTATTTATTTTGCATTATTTAATTTTAAATTTTATTATTTTTGATGAAAAATGTAATATTCTTGTATTTAGTTAGTCAATGTACTAGTTAGATTATTTTTCTCGTATTTTAGCAAAAATTGTGTAATTAGATAGAAAATGTAATAGATAGGGCATTTTAAATTTCTCTCCTTAAATTGTAAATTAAGCCGTCGGTGTAATAGCTAGGGTTTATTTGCTTTTGTGTGCTTATGTGTTTATTTCTTTTACCGCTTTCCTTAGGATTTTTGCATCTAGAATATTATGCTTATATGTTATGTGCTTCTATGTGATATTATATGTTTTATGTGTTTAATTTGCTTTTAATTTATGTTTTAATATTTAATTCATGGTTTATGGTATTTCGTCACCGCACTAGTCCAACGCTAGTTGTGGCTTTATCATTTCCCGCTAGTCCAACGCTAGTGGGATTTTCCTTAGAGCGGGCTAGCCCAACGCTAGACCCTTAGGACATTTTAGTGATTAGGTGCATTCGTGTGCATTTCTCATTTCACACACTTTTAGTTTTCTTTCCATTTGGCATGATTTTATTATTATTATTATTATTATTATTATTATTATTATTATTATTTCTTATAGGTTATTATTTCAACACATTTTCAAAATGTACGACATCTAGGTTGCATCTCACTTAGAAATTAGGACATTTGTGTGATTCGACTAGAAATAGTCGTCTACTCACGTGGGAAGCGGTGGCGTACGTGCCGTTCCCCCCTCCATGAGTAGAAACATTCAGTCACGAGTTATTAGTCCCCCGTACCCGTCATGTTGCATACCCACTTTCTTTCTTCACTTACTATATATTATTATTTTCTTTCTCTTTTGCATCACATTTTGCATAAAACTCGTGACTCCCTCGAGGTCTCAACTCGGGTATCGCAATTAATGCGATAATTCCGATCAAGCCTTGACGGAACATTCCGACCCTCTTGATACTCATATTTAGACTTAGGATTTGCATTAATTTAGACACATCCAAAACGTGATAGAATCCAGGGTTAATTTAGGAAAATTTGATTAAACCTCGCAACTAGCCTCGGCTAGGTTGAAAGGGTGCCTTAGGCGAAAGCCTTTGCCTTCCTTTTCTTCAAATGTGACTCCCGGACCTTTTTCTCTCGTTTTTTCGTAGACCGGAGTCGAAAAAGGGTTTTAAATGATTTTTCTAAAAATTTTATTTTTGTTTTGTTAAACGAATTTTTTCAGGGTGACTTGGTACACCCTAACTCAGTACCAAGTGGCGACTCTATTTTTTCAAAATAAAACCCTTTTTCAAAATTAGTTGGCCAAATCTATCGCATTTTTAGTCCCGGCCTTATTTTCTTTAAAATACCATTTTTTCTTAAAATACACTTTTTTTTAACTAAAATTTGGTTTTTCTCACACACACACGGTTTTTCCCAAAAACTTGCTTTTCGAAAGGGTCATCGAGACCGAACCGTCTTTTCGGACGCGACAATCAACGACCCCACTAGTACACCCTTTTACTTTACGATTTTTCGGACGCAACAGGCGCCACATCACATAAAACCCTATCTTTATAGGCCCCAAGAGAAAACTCAACCTCAACTTGCAAGTCATCTTAAACTCGCCGCTATCCTTCAACCATTGTATGCGATATGACTTAGGATGCTTCATCATTTTCAGATTAAGCTCTTCTACCACAAAGGAGTTCAAAATATTAGTACATGTACTAGAATCAGTGGCAATACTACATACCTTATCGTTGATGAGACATCTCGTGTGAAAGATCGACTCCCTCTGCAAATCAATCCCAACTTCCTTAGGCAGCTCATTTGAAGCTTTCTTCATGAATAAAACCTCTCCTTTATCAGCACGATACTCACCCTCATATCCATTACCCCCTCAAGTGGTGGCATCTTCTCATCATCAAAAGAAGCACTCTATATGTCGCCACCCTCAAGCATGATCATGGCCTTAGTATTTGGACACTAGGATGCCATGTGACTACATACTGAGCACTTGAAACACTGGATGTCACGTGTCCTCATAAATACCTTCAACTGCTCTTTACCATCACCCATGCTGTCCTTTGGCTTCATAGCTTCTTTTAGCCTTATCAAAGCTCTATCATCTCTACTATGAAATGCTCAGACTGGTCTCTCATCACAATCCCTACTATCATGCCAACCAATTCGTCCATAAGTTCCTGATCCACTCCTCCTCCTAACCTAGAGTTGCTTCTTCATTGTTTTAGCTTTTTGAACTAGGTCACAATATCAACATATGACTGCAACTCCACTTTCTCTCAGATATCTTGATTTAGACTAGCTAGGAATCTTGCATTGTGGCCTCACGGTCTTCCACTGCATTTGCCCGGATCATTGCTAACTCTATACCCTTGTAGTAATTATACACGGTCCTACCATCTTGTGACATGGATTGTAGCCTTTAATACAGCTCCTTGCAGTAGTGGCCAGGTACGAACATCCTTCGCATGATAATCTTCATCTCCTCCCACGTGCAGATAGGTCACTCTCCACACCTTCATCTAGTAGTCGCCAACTGGTCCTACTACATACTAGCATAATTAGAGAACCCCACAGTAATGAACTTAACCTTCTACTTCTCGGAGTAGTAGTGGCAATTAAACATGTGCTCCATCTTGCACTTCCACTCTAGGTAGAGTTCAAGATCAATCCTGTCTTGGAAAGTAGGAATCTTCATATTGATACTCCCAATGTTACCATCACGAGCATGCTCTCCTCGTTTGTGTCTTCTATCAACCTCCATTTCATCATTGGAATCCCTGGACTCAGCTAATAGTACTCTCCTCCGATGGCTTCTATGGCATGATTTAGAATGGAAACAGCCTCGCCTTTCTATCTATTCACACACAGCCTCAACAGATCCCATATTAGATACTAGCATTTATAGTGTTAGTAAAATCCCTAAGATCAAATGCCTTGGATTCTCCCTCGTAAGACATTTTGACTCAAAAGTGACAAAGATGGATAGAGAATTTGAAAGATATAAACTTGAAGAAGGAAAAGAATACTACGAAGAGATAAACAACCTATATCGCCAAATTGATGATTTTTTTTTCAACAATGAGATGGGATTTTTGATGATTTTTGTTAATGAATAGTTAACAAATTACCAAGAATGAACAACCCAGACAACAGAGAGATAAAAGACACGAACTTTGCAAGGTTTCAAGATGCCCTGAATCAAAGACAGCAGCAAAGTTGCAAAGAAAATTGCAGAAAATTGCAAAAAAGAATAGCAAAGAATTGCAGAAAAATTGCAGGAATATCACTAGGAAAGCAAGAATTGAGCACAATCACAATGACCCACAAGGATATACAATGGAAACACAAAAAGCCCAAACTAATAGAAACCCTAGGAACAAAATATGCAAACTAGAAGGCAAAAACACATAGATAATTGCAGAAATTTAGACAAAATAAAAAGAAATAGAAATATCCAATCTCAAAAAAATCAAAATCTCAAGAGATGGATTTTGGAAACCTAATACCAAGAACCCAAAGAACTCTGATACCAATTAATGCGATCCGCCCCAAGACCCCTCGTTAATCTTCTAATGTAACAATTCTCCCAAAGATCATTCTTGTGTATCAAGAGACAACCTAACTCCAATTCTACGCGAAAATTGAAACTAAATTGATAACAACCTCAAACCCTAACCTCACGCATTGGTTAGAATTCAAGATATCAATAAAATTCACAATCGCTCAGAGAATTTACAAATCTCAAAAAGAGAGGAAAGGGAAAAAACCCTCACCAAATTCTATTAATCATGAATGTTATGTTTCAATAATGAAAAGACAGACTTATATGGGTAAAAAGACCCTGAAACTACTATGGAAAGTTGAATAGTCTATTACAATTGAAAACTTGACTAAACAGTAAAACGCAAAAATTCTGCCCATATTCATGCTTGCTATCCATGCACGGATTGCAGGTGCAGATACCACCAAAAGCTTCATCTTGGCGGCATCCGTTTCTGCTCCTATCCGCGACCCTATCCACGCGCAGATCCCTCGAAGATAGGGCCAGAAGGTCATTCTTGACTTCTTCTGCCTCCCACTCACAGGCATGCTCCTCCTAACCATAGATGATCTCTTCCTCCAACCTTTCTTGCCCTTCTTGGGTGCCCGTAAGCCTCTATTAGGGGTTGGTAATGGCCTCTACTCAGGCATGCGCTGCTCTAGTACAACTCAAATGCCTTGATCTACTTGAGCCCTTACCACTTGGTTCGTATCAACCGCTATAGGATTATTTTAATCCATATATAAGGGATTAATTTAGTTAAGTAGGATGTGTAATTCCATACTTAAAATGCAACCAAACATTAGATGACATAGGATTAATAATCTAATTAAATGTCAATGTCATCCTATGAACCAAATGCACCGACAAGGTGTAGCACCTAAGAAGCACAAAAAATGATCCATGTCTGTGATCATTTAGAGAATAAGCAAAACTTGAGTAATTGAGATTCGTAATGGGACTGAAGACGATGATATGAACATCCTCATAGGAGGATTTGCGGTAGGATTGTCAGCAGGGTCGAGCCAATCCAAGCTTGACCCATTTGACTAAAAAAGAAAAGTCAAATAAATCTGATCTTTTATTAGATTGATCTAAATTTGAACCTAAATATTAGGTCTAAAATGATGTTGAGCCAAGCTTGGGCTTATTTGCCTTTTGTGCTTAATGTGGTCCACAAGAGCCAAGAGCACAATAGCACGCCAATGCTAACGCTCAATAAGAACAATAACAAGAACCCCACTGACACGATCGGGGTTGCTGTCCCTCTCGTGTGTCATAGGAATCCCTCCCCAAATGACTGTCTTGAAGATCAAGTGATAATCTAACCCAAAACCTCTCGCAAATTTGGACTAAATCATCAATACTCGAACACCTTGTTGAATAGTTTGACCCTAAACCAACCCATAGATTAAAACCAATCAAATTTTACAAGAACAAATTCCAAACCCTACCCAATCCTGTTGAATAGAATTTAAGGTATAAAAACAACTCTCAAGAATAACTCTTGAAAAGTCAAGGATATTTCTTATCACTAAGAACTATGAAAACTCTCTCGAAGAGAAGCATGATTTAATCAATCACTTAATGATATCAAAACTTATGAAAAACAATGTGATAGTTAGCCTTTTATAGGCATAATTAACCTAAAAAATAAATATGGAAAGTTTAAAGTGAACAAAAGTGAAAACAACTAATGAAAACCCTAAAAAACACTGAAGTTCGCAACTGCTGCAGAAGTTCTGATTGTAGCCACATTTGTACCCGTAGCATGGGTTGGTGCCGCAGCTTCGCTACTCTTTTTCTAGCCTCGCAGTTGAACTTTCTGATCGTACCAGTGACATGAACTCGTAGCACAGTTTCAGGTGTGGGTTCAGTCAGAACTCTTTTTCATGCTATTTTCTTCACACCTTGCTCATCCAATCGTTCCACAACCCTCCAACCTTAATAATGACTAACTTGAAGCGTTAAATTGTACTTTGAAGTGCATAATCATAAGTATTCTTCCTCGAAACTTGGATCAATATTTCGAGCACCAAATTATAGATTCTTGATTGAAACACTTCGTAGTCTTCTAGTGACGATTTGAGCCCTTGAAACTCTCCAATTTGCCTAGATAGGTGTAAATCGTTAGTGAAGCTTCTAAGATTGAGACGGGCAGCTCCACGCATGTATCAAACTCTCCCTCTTTGAAACGATTCGTCTTCAAATCGTAGCCCATGGTATGTAAAGAATAGGGCAAGATCTCAAGAGATAGGTCTTTAACAACACAATGAGGGGACTTTACAATGGCACCATGTTCCTCAATATGAACGCTAGGATGCTTCTCCAATTATAGTACTCGTTTATCTTCATTAGATTCCTCTGTTGGTGTTTCAAGGTCAATCACCTCAATAGGTGGCTACTTCTTTCCTCCTTGAAGTTTCTCTTCTTCAGCTTTAGGAGCCTTTTTCCTTTGAGCAACAAACGCTTCCAGTAAGCTCATGATCTCAGTACAACAATCGGCCTCAATAGCTTCACAGTACTTCTTCCTTTCCTTCTTCCTAGAGAGATTGTTGCTACCCCATTTTGATTTCCTTGCAACATCATCTCCACTAGTGTATTTCTTGTGTGACTCATATGTATCCAATGGCCCATGCCTTCAATCAAATCGTTCATGAATATGTCATATGGATCGATCAAACGCATGCTTCAATTCTGACTCAATTGTCTCCTAAGTCTCTTATAGCCATCTGGCTTGAACTCACCTCTTCCATCCATGTCTTAATAATTTCAAAATAGGGCAAATTCTCTCCAAGTTGTGGCTTTTATGAATATCTCTCTTTTTTTTTTTTTTTGCCTTTTTTCACTCAAGAAATTTTCAACCTTGTCTCTTTTTTTTTTTTTTTCTTTCAACAAACATCAAAATAACACAAACAAAACAACCCCAAAGAACTCACAAGAAATAAACAAGTCTAGACAAAAGTTCATGGTGAATAGTAACACAGATGAACAGTAACCGGTGAACAGTGCGTACAGTAACGATGAATAGTAATTTTTTTTTTGACAATCAACAACAAAAAGAACAAAACTTTGATTTAAGAAAAATTAGATTTTGAACCCAGAACACCACAAATTAAATTGAAAAAAAAGATATATCCAAGTGGATTCAAAAACAAATACAAAGGATATACCCAAGTGGGTTAAACACAAAAAAAACCTAATTTTCAAAATGCCTAAAACTCTGATACCACTTGACACAATCGGGGTTGCCCTCTCTCTCTTGTGTGTCACAGGAATCTCTCTCTAAAGGACTATCTTGAAGATCAGGTGATAATTTAACCCAAAAACCTTTCGCAGATCTGGACTAAATTATCAATACTCAAATGCCTTGTTGAATAGTTCGGTCCCAAACCAACCCATGGATTGAAGCCAATCAAATTTAACAAGAACAAAGCCCAAACCCTACCCAATCCTGTTGAATAAAACTTAAGGTATAAAAGCAACTCTAAAGAATCACTCTTGAAAAGTTAATGATAGTTCTTATCACCAAGAACTATGAAAACTCTCTAGAAGAAAAGTATAATTTAATTAATCACTCAATGACATCAAAACTAATGAAAAACAAAGCGATAGTTAGCCTTTTGTAGGCATAATTAATGATGGAGGAATGGGAACCCTAGGAAGGCGACGCTCCTAAAACCCTCAAATCTTCACAGAAGAATTTTTCCCAAAGGACCGTCTTGAATATCAGGGTGTAAATCAATCCAAACCCACTATAGCATTGGATCAATTTACCTGTGAATAATTTGACCCCAACCAAACCTGTTGATTGAAACCAAATTAATAGATAATCCTAGACCCTTATCAAACCTGTTAATAAAAACACGAAGTAAAATCTTACAAGAATCCTCTTGAAAAGGCGTAGAAAGTTTTCATTTCAAGAACTCACGAAATCCCTTAAAGGGAGAAACCCAATTTTCATTGATTAAAAATCATAATTCAACATCAATCATAATAATGAAACCCTAACAATAGCTAGCGTTATATAGGCATAAAGGTCCTAAGAAGCAATTATGGAAAATCAGAAAACCATTACAATTAAAAGGACAATAATTAAAATTCAAAAATAGTAAATTCGCAAAATCTGCTCGTATCCGCTACCACTAGAAACTCCATCTTGGCAGCATCCCATTTTGCAGCTATCCACGGCCCTATCCGCGCGCGGATACCCCTCGCGGATAGGGTTAGAAAGCTCAATTGCTACTCCTAGTCTCGTCTGTTGAAAATTCTGCCTTGCACCTTCGACGTTAGACGTGACCACCAGCCTTTAGACCCCTAAGTGGATGTTGGATAAGCCATATTCCAAGCTCTATTTCCATGCTTTAAGCCTTGGAACTCCTTCAAATAACTCAAAGTGATGAAATCCGTCGGCGAAGCTTTTGAGAATGAGACGGGGTATCAAACTCCCTTCTTCGAAACGATTCATTCTCGAATCGACACCCATAGTAGATAAGCAACAAGGTACAATCACAAAGGATTTTTCAACACTTGGTGGCTCTTCCTTCAATGATTCCTCCAATGGTTTAAGAATGGCATATTCTTCCACTGTTGCTTCATCATCAATGCCACAAGACTCCTCTAGTAATGGCGCTGCAGCTTCAATTGGCTCCAAAGATGACGCCTCGGCTCCAATCTTCTCCTCAATATCCACCTCTATTGGTTGTGAACGTTCTTCGACTTCAAGTTTCACAGTTGATTGATACTCTTCCTCATGGACTCAATTTTGCTTTTCCTTTGGAGCATCAATATGTGATTCTAACTTGTCCACAAACTTCTCCGTCTCCTCTATAAAATATGCACATCGGTCCTTTACCTCATCCTATATTAAATAAAAAAAATGACTCCTACAGGATTTGGATTTCAAAGACCCATCGTTCCTCCTTGAAGAAATGCCCTCATAGCCATATTCATTATTAACTGTCTTCGTAGATGATTTGGAATGACACTTTTTGTCAGTCAATCTTCTAGCATCCCAACTACCTCTATTTACCTTGATGCCTCTTTGGAATTCATGAACTAATAGACTAGGATCTTCTAAATTCATTCCAAAGCCTACAAAAATAGACAAATACTCTCCCAATTCTTGACTTTTATGAAGATCTCACTTTTAAGCCTTTTTCCACTCAAAAATTTTTCCAATCTTGCAACCCTCATTTTTTTTTAGCAACAACACAAACAACTCACACAATACAAAGTTCAACTCTAAAAACAAACCAAAACAAAACTGAAAAGAATTTGGGATGAACAGTAACCCCATGAACGGTACGCGTGAACAGTGCCGATAAACAGTGACTTTTTTTTTTTAAAAAAATCAACCCATAAAAGAACACAACTTTGATTCAAGAAAAACCAGATCTTGAACCAAGAACAACACTAAACAACTTGAACACAAAAAATTAAAAAATATATCCAAACGGATTGATACCAAAAAAAATATAACCAAGTGGGTTAAACACAAAAACCTTATTTTTCAATATCCAATAGCTCTAATACCAATTGATGGAAGAACGGGGACCTAGGAAGGCGATGCTCCTAAAATTCTCAAATCTTTGTATAGGAACCTTCTCCAAATGACCATTTTGAATATCAGGGTGTAAATCAATACAAACTCTCCCACAAAATTGGATCAATTTACCTATGAATAATTCGACCCCATCCAAACCCGTTGATTGAAACCAAATTAATAGATAACCCTATACCCTTAACAAACCTGTTGATAAAATCCAAGGTATAATCTTACAAGAATCACTCTTGAAAAGGTGAAGAAAGTTCTAATCTCAAGAACTCACGAAATCCCTTAAAGGGAGAAAACCAATTTTCATTGATTAAACATCATAATTCAACATCAATCACAACAATGAAACCCTAACAATAGCTGGCCTTATATAGACATAAAGGTCCTAAGAAGCAATTATGAAAAATTAGAAAACTATTACCATAAAATAGAAAAATAATTAAAATTCAAAAATAGTAAATTTGCAAAATCTGTCCGTATCTGTGCCTACTATTCGCATGTGGATTGCGAGCGCGAATACCATCAGAAACTCCATCTTGGTAGTATCCCGTTCTGCAACTATCTACGGCCCTATCTGCTCGCCCCCGTGGATGAGGCCAAAAAGCTCAACTGTTGCTCCTGGTCTTGTCCATTAAAGATTCTGCCTTATACCTTCGACCTTAGACGTGACCACCAGCCTTTAGACCCCTGAGTGGATGTTGGATAAGCCACATTCCAAGCTCTATTTCCATGCTTTGAGCCTTGAAACTCCTCCAAATAACTCAAATTGATGAAATCCATCGGTGAAGCTTTTAAGAGTGAGACGGACATTACCAGGCACGTATCAATTAAGCTAGGAAATAAATATGGAAAGTTTAAAGTGAACAAAAGTGAAAACAGCTATTGAAAAATGCTAAAAAACACTAGAGTTCACGGCTGCTACAGAAGTTATGATTGTAGCCACGCTTGTATCCACAACACGGGTTGGTGCCGCAGCTTCGCTGCTCCTCTGCTAGCCTCACGGTTGAACTTTCTGATCGTACCCGAGGTGTGGGTTCGGTAAGAACTCTTTTTCATTCTATTTTCTTCATGCTTTACTTCATCCAATCGGTCCATGACCCTCTAACCTTGATAATGACTTACTTGAAGCTCCAAATTGTATTTTGAAATGTATGTAATCATGAGTATTCTTCCTCGAAACTTGGATCGGTATTTTGAACACCAAAATATAGATTCTTGATTGAAACTCTTCGTAGCCTTCTGGCGACAATTTGAGCCCTTGAAACCCTCCAATTTGCCTAGATAGGTGTAAATCATTGGTGAAGATTGAGACGAGCGCTTCCACGCATGAATTAGCCACTCTACTAGAGCATATAGCCATAGCTACTACAATAGCACAAGCTATATATGGAGTTTTTCAACAAAATGCTAATGCTCCACCTTAGCAATGGCAATAGAGAGGAAAGAGTGCAGAGCATTTCTACATAGTATGAAGGAAATGGCTGTGCTAACTTTCAAGGGAAATGCTAAAAACAAAGAAGCAGAAAATAATATAATGATGTTGAGAGAATTTTGATCTACTCAAAATGACCAATGAAGCAAAATTAAGTATGATCATACCTTTCTTTAATGGGGATGCAACAAAATAATTGAAAGAAGTGTCACCTGTACTTATCCATGGAGGACAGTAAGCAACAAGAGCATGGTTCAAAAATGCTTTCTTGAAGAACTATTTCCCACCTTCCTTTCTTGTTCAAAAAGTTGAGATAGTTCAACAATTATGTGTAGACTAACAATATGTCTATAGCAGAGTACTCTCATCAATTTCATATTATAAGACAAATAAGCTTGCCATAATGAAAGATGAAATTAAGAAATGAGTTATGTTGAAGATGATTTATTAAGAGAAATTCAAACTGAGATAGCCTAAGCAAAATTCAAACTAAGGCAGCCCAATCTAGAGCTTGGACTTTGATGATCTATTTGAAGCCGCCATTGTGGCTGAAAGTAACTTGCGTCATAGAGAGGTTTCAAAGACAAACAGAAGGTCACATTACACATTTTCTCAAAGACTTCTTGACATTCAGAATCATACAATTGATCAAGAATAATTAACTAGTTAGATAAAGCACACTACAAAAAAAAAAAGATTTTTAGTGACAACAAACTTCGTCAATAAAAGTTAGGAATTTTGTCAGGAAAAGTTTTCGTGACGGACCCACTTGTCAAGGAAGATTGGTCACCTATACGCCGTCGGCAAAAGGTTTTCTTGACAACTTGAGGAAGTATCGTCAGCAAAAGTATTTTTCTTTTCGTGACGCATTCGTCAGGAAAAGTAATAGTGACGAAGTGGTCGTTGGGAAAAGTACTTATATTTCTGACAAAACTATTGGAACAATCGTCAGCAAAAGTATTTTTTTTGGTGACGTATCGTCAAGAAAAATTTACCGTCAGAAAAGTCCTCATAATGCTGACAAACTATCGTCAGCAAAATATTTTTTTCCATGATAAAATGCACCGTCAGGAAAATTAAAATTGACTAATCCTTTATCACAAAAATACCTCGTATTCTTGACAAAATTTTGTCAGAAAAGACCTTGGACTGTATCACTAAAGTTGTAGTCGTCAAGAAAGGTAATGCATTGTAAGCTTGCTCCAAATTATAATAACAAATCAAAGTTATTTTTTCTAACAAAAGCAGTATCACTATAATAAATTAATCTCCAATTTAACTATTTGGCAATTTTCAGTCTAACCTAACAACAAAATCACCATATAATCTATTCATAGATTCGGTCCAAACAAAATATAAAAGTGCCCAAGCAAAATATTAATTAATAGGACAACCATAACATGTCACGCCATATATCTAACATTGTCGGTCATCAAACTTTTACATATCACCAAATTTTACAATTCTAAACCAATATAAATATTGGTATCCCTAGATAATAACTACCATTTGGATGAGATATGCTAAAATCAAAAGATGGCCTTTAATTTCATGGTCAATGCCAAAATATTAGAGATGGATGATATCAAAATAAAGTTCTTCAATATGAGCCAAAAGCACTTTGTCCTGCAACATATTGCCAAAACTCTTTCTTGAGATCATTGAGGATCTTGGAAAACAACCACATTCGAGCTGCAAATAGAAAATAACTAATCAATCTCAATAGCTTACATTTAGCACAATAACGTGTTTGTTTTCATAATATACATTAGTTCACAAGATAAAAGCATAGAGTATATCTAGTTCAACCAATACTCAACTTATCCCTCAGTTTTTGTTTCAATTTGCTACAGTAAGATGCTGTAATTGTTGCAGCAAATATGCTGCATTTTTTGTTTCAATTTCTGCAACAAATATACTGCAATTTGCTGCAGTTTCTGCTGCAATTTGCTACAGTTTCTGCAGCAATTTGATGCAATTTCTGCAGCAGATATGCTGCAATTTGCTGCAGTTTTTGCTGCATTTTCTGCAGCATATCTACTGCAATTTGTTGCAATTTTTGTAGCTATTTGATGCAATTTCTGCAGCATATCTGCTGCAGTTTTTGCTGCAATTTCTGCATCATATTTGCTGCAGTTTCTGCTGCAATTTCTGCAGCATATCTGCTGCAGTTTCTGCAGCAAGTATGCTGCAGTTCTTGCGCCAGTTTTTGTAGCAAGTATGCTGCAGAAAGTATGCTTCCAGTGACATTTGACATTATTCTCTAGTTGCTATGGTCCTCTATGAAATCATGCAATTTTTTTGGCTGCTTTCTAGTTTTAACAATGAAGCAATGATATAATAATGGAAATAGCAAGGTTTCTAACTTGTCAAGATATTGCCGACCTTTCACCCCTTCCTAGCTAGTAATTAGTAATCACAAAATTCACCAACTTGAATAAACCTTGTTTTTAAGCCTTACCTAATCCCGGATAAAGTTCTCTTTGTGCATCGTTTAACAATCTATCAAAATTTTTGGAATCCCAGTCACTCGATGTCCCCAATTCATGTGCATTTCTTATCTCATCCAATAAATCAAGGTAACTCATCAGATTCACCATTTTCATTCATATCAAAGTCATTATGTTTAGTTTCATTGAAAATCTGTCTCATCCCCAACACCATTCTCATCAAAGCTATTGTTCCTTCCACTTGACATAAAAGAGTGAGTAGAAAATGATTCCCCATGGAAGACCCAATTTTTATAAATATATACAAAAGCCTTTTTCTGACAAATTTGATTCAACTTGAGAAATACTTTTTCACTTTGAATTCCTACATCTCCTACATGGACAAAATAATTTTCCATCCATTCCCACACCATTGGTCTGAGCAAATTCAATAAAATCCTTAAGACCAGACTTATAACTGACTTAACAAAATATTTGGATCATCTATCCAACTCTTATCCATTTCCAACACCTAGAATAACAAAAAGAATTAGCTTACCATAGTTAAGGCATTGTCAAGGTGTACAATTGAAAAAGGTGGGAAGACAATTTCTAGATATAAAAAGATAAAGGAAGCAAAAAAGAAAATCTTAGAATTATTCAAAATTTATTTCTTTTTACAACTTAGTTATCAGTTCAAAGATTCTTAAATTATTCACTTATTTCACTAAATGGTATACTACTCAATAAGACTGAAAACATATGCTAGATTTTACAATTCTCAAGCAATTTAATTATATATGCTTTTGTATAGTACATAAGAAAGCATTAAACTTCATAGCACATAATTTGATTTACACAAATAAGGATGTAAACCATCATACAATTTTGCAAGAAAATTAATTATCATGCAAAAAGAGTGAACTCAATAGTTATATCATTTAGCTTCACATTCATGTGACAGCCCCACCTTACCCAAAGGCGCACCAAAGGGCTTAGCGGACTACCTGCCTAGCTCTCGCCAGGACTCAAGTCGAGCACTCACTCAGATCATACTGCGTGTGCTTAACTCCAAATAAAATGAAGTAAAACTAGAATAAAATAAAATATATTCATATTATTGAATTTAAATGTACAAGTAACATCAAGAGGTTTACATGTCACAATATACATGATTTTCACTAAGATAGTCCAAAACAGTTTGGCTATTACAATAACTAAGACATCTATTATATTCAAAACC
This sequence comes from Mitragyna speciosa, assembly GCA_024721245.1. Taxonomy (NCBI): domain Eukaryota; kingdom Viridiplantae; phylum Streptophyta; class Magnoliopsida; order Gentianales; family Rubiaceae; genus Mitragyna; species Mitragyna speciosa. The sequence continues at coordinate 26,948,985 of CM045553.1, read as the reverse complement.
TAGTCGATCCAGCTTTAATTTTTCAGAAACCTGGGTAAAGGAAAACAAATAAAAGGAATGAGCTATAATAGCCCAGTGAGTGTCCAAGTCATGCAATCATACCAAGAATCTATTATTTTATTGAACAAAATAATTGACAATTAAGTAGACAAGTTATGAACAATTCAATTAACAAGTAGTCAATGGCGGATACAGGGCTCATCTACGGAAGCAAGCTTAACCGCAGGAAGAGCATGCACTGACCATGAAATCATGATGTTAGGACTGAGATAATAGCTCAAGTCTGTATCAAGAGTCATGCCAGTATTATCAAGCAAGCAAGCAAGAACTCCTAACCACCGTTCACCTTATAACCTCCGTACAGGCTACCACATCCAGGGAGATATTCTCAACCCTGGAGGGCCAACAAGCAAGAAGGTTCAATCCGGAGTTGGCCTCTTTGAGGATTCACAACTCAAAAGGGAAAGAACATCAAGCCCTAAAACACCCAACACCTTATGTCCTCCCACGTGCAGCCGGGTTGACCATCCGTGAAGTAACGGTGAAGTTAGTCACGGACGTCTCACGCACAAGTAACACATTGGGTAATGAAAGCATGTAACACGTTGCGGAATAGATGCGATAAAGTACACACCTTTCCTCAAGTAGCATATTTCATGAAGTAATGATTTCATGTATAACATAATAGTTCATGCATCATGCACACATAAAGACACTCACCTGGAATGCCTATGAAAATATTTCGTAAAAAGGTCGGGTCTCGCTTTCGGGTCCTGAAATTTAGAAGAAATAATCTAATGAAAAATCGATTTAAACCCTAATTAACTTAGTAAGAAAATTCAAGAAATACCCCACTAAATTCTAGGGTTTTAGTTTTAGGGTTTAGGGTTTAGGGTTTCCATTCTAGGGTTTTCACTTTAGGGTTTTCATTCTAGGGTTTTTTTCATTTTAGGGTTTTCTAACAAAATTTTGACATTATTTCCCCTTAAATTCGGCCCTTCCAAAATTAATTTTCCTTCAAGATTTCAACCATCCAAACCATAATTCAACAAGTTCTACAACTTCTTAGTTCAATCCAAGCTCAAATTCAATCAAATTCCACTTAATTTTCAAGAATTCTACTCCAAGAATCTTCAACCAAACAACATATACCCCATGAAATTTCAAGGTTTAAATGCCATTTACTACTCAATCTAACCAAGAAAACACTATCTCTAGCAAGTAATCTTTCATTTCAAGCATAAATCTTCAAGTTAAAAATCATAAGAACTCAATATTAAACTAGTACAAAAGACCAATTAAACTTGAAATTTAGTAGGAAAAGTTCATAGCACATACCTTGATCAAGCTTAGAAGGTTGTCTAGGAAGAAGAAAAACTAAATTTCTATGGTGAAATTGCTTGAAATTTGGAGAGAAAGCTTCAAGAAGTTGAGAGAAAAAATGAGAGGAAAAGAGGTAGCAAGGGGGCCGGCCAAGAGCAAGGAAAAGAGAGAGAAATAGGCTAGAAAAATAGAAAAGAAATAAAGAAAAAGGTAGGTAAAAGAATAGCCAATAAAATAATAACAAGAGTAAGATTAGAGTTTAGTCTTTTAATGCATTAGTGGTAAACTTGGATTAATTTAATTGGTGGAAAGTGTCTAATCTTTTATCACCTAGTTGTTAGTAATATTATAGAATAAATATTAAAGAAAATGAGAGGAAAATAAGAGAGAAAAATTCGGCCACAAGCAAGAAAAGAAAAGAAGGAATTCGGCCAAGAAGAAAAAGAAAAAGAAAGAAGAAATTCGGCCAAGAGAAAAAGAAAAGAAGAGAAAAGAATTTGGCCAAGAAAATAGAAGAGAAATAAAGAAAATAATGGAGAAGAGAATGACCAATTATAGCAAGACAAGAGTCATGTGAGTTTGCATGCTTTTAATGAAATGTTGGCTAACTTGGTTAAATTTGATTAGTGAAAATATTAGTCACTTATCTCCTAGTAATTAGTAAACATTCTTGGCACAAATTTTAAAGCAAAAATGAGTAAATTAGAGAGGGAGAGGGCCGGCCATAGGAGTGGAAAAATCAAGTGAATAAATAAAATTTCTAGGTCAATTATTGAACAAAAGTTCAATGAGTCAAAAGGCTTAAAAATTGGTGAGGTTAGTTAGTCAAAATTAAACACTATTATAAACTAATGGTCCAATAAAATTAATCCAAATTGGGTACTTAGGTGTACTACTTAATCATGAAAGAATCTCATTTACTTAACCTAATTTTACTTAAGTAATCTTCCAACTAATAAATCAAAGATTAACACTAACCCTAACTAAAGGAAATTCTCTTATTGAAGGCATTTTTATCTTGACCTTTCTTTTTCTTTTCTCATCATTTTATATATTTCTTTCTACTAATAAACATAACATGAATTATATAATTTTATACGAGTTTCTGGGGCGTCACATCCTCCCCCCCTTAAAAGAATTTCACCCTCGAAATTCCACCTTGATTTCCGAATAACTTGGAATAATTTCTCCATATCTCTTCTTCTATTTTCCCAAGTGACTTTTTTGAATCATGGTGCTTCTAGAGAACCCTGACCAGGAAATTCGTTTATTTCTCAATTCCTTCACGTTACGATCCAAGACTTGAACTAGCTGCTCTTCGTATGCTAGAATTTCATTAAACTCAATTTCATCAGGTCAGAATACATGTCGTGATCACATCAACTGTGACAGTTCTCAGGTCACATCACATAGTACCTATCAGCCTGCCATCCGCCGCGGGCATCCTTTATGGAAAGTTTCGCTTCGTGACTCTTCACGAACGAGAGGCTCGGGGCTTTTTCGATGTCCTTCTGCACATGCAGAGGCTATCGCGGCATATGGCTCTGATACCACCTATGACAATATCTCGAGGTCACATCGCATGGTACTTTTCAAGACAAGCAGGTGGAAAATTTTGTATGTCCCTAGACAACGTCGAAGGTAGTTTCAGTTGGCATGAAACTCTGTCAATACACTTAAGGAATTTGAATAGTCCCATAATTTATTTGTGCACAATTTACTTGGGCCCACCACGCTTCCGCTGCACCACTCTGATACCTATTTCACTTAGCCTTTATCAAATTCCACCAAGGTGTGGCAACACCTTCCAGCGGAAACACGGCGAATGTCACTTATCCTTCATCAACATATTCCAAGGCAGCATAAATTTTCTCAATATCCTCTAACCATCTTCAGCGATTTCGGAATACAGACCATCGTTAAACTTGGGGGGGTTAATTTCTGAAATCTTTCTAGAGTTACATCTTTCCCACTACGGGGTTTCCATGTGAGCTACCAGTCTCTATTACTGGATTTACACTTGAAGTATTATTCTTGTCCTGGTCTGGCGACGGGGACGTTCTCTATCGTGACCTTGTTCACTCGTAACTTAATATTCTATAATAACTTTAACGAATTATTTTAATTTCCATGCAACAAGTAACAAGATATACTGCAGGATGCACAAATTCAAGAATAATCAAGGAAATCAAGTTTTATGTCACATAAAGTCACATGCATATACAGGTAGTTTAAGTTACACATTTCAAAAGCTCATGTATAAAACACATCATATATGCAAAACATAACAAAACTAGCATAAGTCCTCGTACATATTCTTAGACATCACACTTATCTAGAGTATATACTTGAACTATCACTTTTCACTTGTTTCCATTTCCTTGTTCTTTATCAAGGTTCTTATGTTCTAGCTGAGCTATATTCAACCTATTAGTAGGTAGGGCTGGACATTGACTAATATGATGCTTCGCACTGCCGCAATACAGGCATTTTCGATCTTTTCTCCAGCACTCGTTTATGGTATGATTGTTTTTCCCACAATATTCACAGCTGACTTGAGTAACTGGAGGTCGGGTTCCCTTCTGGGGCTCCTCTCTTTGTTCACCTTCTTGTGGGATTTTTCTCGTCGGAGCCCTTCTCAACCTTTTAGGGCGTGAACCTTGTCCAGTTCTCATTCCTCTAGGTCCCTTTTCTACCTTAGGGGCTGAGGCATTTTCAGTTGAGGGGTGGAGATCACTAGTGTTTCCCCGTTTCCTCGCTTGCATCGTTCGAACCGAGGACTGGGCCTTTTCCACTTGTTTCGCTTTTTCTACCACGGCCTCGTAAGTTTCACCGGCGGCGACCATGAGGGCATCTAGGTACTGCATTTGATAAGTCTCGGTCCTCTGTCGTTCCTCCCAGACAGCGACCTCAAGCTCTCGGATCCTTTGAGCTTGAACTTTCACTATCTCCTTAACTCATGAATACGAGCTCGAGAGATTTCACCCTCGCGGTCAACCCGTTCACTATCCTCAATCAACGAAAATACAACTTGGTCGGGGTAAGAATTCGTCCTCCAACAATCACATACAGACCGTACTTGGTTGGCAGGTGCTAATGTCTGGTAAGGATACCCTGGTCCCTTATTTCGATTACTCTTTGACATACCTACATGTTTTTAAAGAAAATAAATCACTCAAATCTAAACCCAGAAAAACTTATTAATAAACAATACTTAAATATCACACTTCAAAATCCAGCTTAGAAAATAAACTAGACCATTCTCAATTATATTCACGTAGGTTTTTTTTTTTTTCAAGTCTAAGAAACACGATAGAGGGAATAATTACTACTTTCCAATTCTCAATGTAAAGCTAAACCCATATAGAAGAACTACAAAATTCCTCAATCACCACTTATAAGTACTCGAACACGGATCTCAAAACTAAGTCAACCCACACTAAGGTTGGCCACCCCGAAGTGTGAATCAACTAGCCCTGACAATCCTATTCAATGTACACACTAGTCACCCAAAAGAATCTACAAATATTCGTGACTAAAAACTCACAAGTAAAATTCAAACTTAGAATTTCATTTAAACACTAGCTATTTCAAATTGTATAAGCACAAATAATTAATCACTTACAACGTATATCAAACCATCTATATCGTACCATTTAACCATTCAATAACACTTCAAGTACTTAATGTCACCATTTGCTAATATGATACACCTTATGTAATAGAGTTAACATCCACCAATACCAAAATCAATCACAAAAGAAAGCATTCTATGTATCTCAATTACAACTAGAAGTTCACCTATTACTAGTCATATAGAACTTTCAAATCTTAACATGCAAATATAAAATAATGTTTGGACTTAAGATCTAACAAGAGTCAAACTTAAACTTTTCAAAGATTCACACTTAACTCTAACAGGATTCAAACTTAGGCTCTGATACCAACTGTGATAGCCCCACCTTACCCAGAGGCGCACCAAAGGGCTTAGCGGACTGCCTGCCTAGCTCTCGCCAGAACTCAAGTCGAGCACTCACTTAGATCATCCGCGCATGCTTAACTCCAAATAAAATGAAGTAAAACAGAATAAAATAAAATATATTCTATTATTGAATTTAAATGTACCAGTACCATCAAGAAGTTTACAGGTCACAATATACATGATTTCACCAAGATAGTCCAAAACAGTTTGGCTATTACAATAACTAAGACATCTATTATATTCAAAACCAGTCGATCCAGCTTAATTTTTCAGAAACCTGGGTAAAGGAAAACAAATAAAAGGAATGAGCTATAATAGCCCAGTGAGTGTCCAAGTCATGCAATCATACCAGGAATTTATTATTTTATTGAACAAAATAATTGACAATTAAGTAGACAAGTTATGAACAATTCAATTAACAAGTAGTCAATGGCGGATACAGGGCTCATCTACGGAAGCAAGCTTAACCGCAGGAAGAGCATGCACTGACCATGAAATCATGATGTTAGGACTGAGATAATAGCTCAAGTCTGTATCAAGAGTCATGCCAGTATTATCAAGCAAGCAAGCAAGAACCCTAACCACCGTTCACCTTATAACCTCCGTACAGGCTACCACATCCAGCGAGATATTCTCAACCCTGGAGGGCCAACAAGCAAGAAGGTTCAATCCGGAGTTGGCCTCTTTGAGGATTCACAACTCAAAAGGGAAAGAACATCAAGCCCTAAAACACCCAACACCTTATGTCCTCCCACGTGCAGCCGGGTTGACCATCCGTGAAGTAACGGTGAAGTTAGTCACAGACGTCTCACGCACAAGTAACACATTGGGTAATGAAAGCATGTAACACGTTGCGGAATAGATGCGATAAAGTACACACCTTTCCTCAAGTAGCATATTTCATGAAGTAATGATTTCATGTATAACATAATAGTTCATGCATCATGCACACATAAAGACACTCACCTGGAAGTGCCTATGAAAATATTTCGTAAAAAGGTCGGGTCTCGCTTTCGGGTCCTGAAATTTAGAAGAAATAATCTAATGAAAAATCGATTTAAACCCTAATTAACTTAGTAAGAAAATTCAAGAAATACCCCACTAAATTCTAGGGTTTTAGTTTTAGGGTTTAGGGTTTAGGGTTTCCATTCTAGGGTTTTCACTTTAGGGTTTTCATTCTAGGGTTTTTTCATTTTAGGGTTTTCTAACAAAATTTTGACATTATTTCCCCTTAAATTCGGCCCTTCCAAAATTAATTTTCCTTCAAGATTTCAACCATCCAAACCATAATTCAACAAGTTCTACAACTTCTTAGTTCAATCCAAGCTCAAATTCAATCAAAATTCCACTTAATTTCAAGAATTCTACTCCAAGAATCTTCAACCAAACAACATATACCCCATGAAATTTCAAGGTTTAAATGCCATTTACTACTCAATCTAACCAAGAAAACACTATCTCTAGCAAGTAATCTTTCATTTCAAGCATAAATCTTCAAGTTAAAAATCATAAGAACTCAATATTAAACTAGTACAAAAGACCAATTAAACTTGAAATTTAGTAGGAAAAGTTCATAGCACATACCTTGATCAAGCTTAGAAGGTTGTCTAGGAAGAAGAAAAACTAAATTTCTATGGTGAAATTGCTTGAAATTTGGAGAGAAAGCTTCAAGAAGTTGAGAGAAAAAATGAGAGGAAATGAGAGTAGCAAGGGGGCCGGCCAAGAGCAAGGAAAAAGAGAGAGAAATAGGCTAGAAAAATAGAAAAGAAATAAAGAAAAAGGTAGGTAAAAGAATAGCCAATAAAATAATAACAAGAGTAAGGTTAGAGTTTAGTCTTTTAATGCATTAGTGGTAAACTTGGATTAATTTAATTGGTGGAAAGTGTTAATCTTTTATCACCTAGTTAGTTAGTAATATTATAGAATAAATATTAAAGAAAATGAGAGGAAAATAGAAGAGAAAATTCGGCCACAAGCAAGAAAAGAAAAGAAGGAATTCGGCCAAGAAGAAAAAGAAAAAGAAAGAAGAAATTCGGCCAAGAGAAAAAGAAAAGAAGAGAAAAGAATTTGGCCAAGAAAATAGAAGAGAAATAAAGAAAATAATGGAGAAGAGAATGACCAATTATAGCAAGACAAGAGTCATGTGAGTTTGCATGCTTTTAATGAAATGTTGGCTAACTTGGTTAAATTTGATTAGTGAAAATATTAGTCACTTATCTCCTAGTAATTAGTAAACATTCTTGGCACAAATTTTAAAGCAAAAATGAGTAAATTAGAGAGGGAGAGGGCCGGCCATAGGAGTGGAAAAATCAAGTGAATAAATAAAATTTCTAGGTCAATTATTGAACAAAAGTTCAATGAGTCAAAAGGCTTAAAAATTGGTGAGGTTAGTTAGTCAAAATTAAACACTATTATAAACTAATGGTCCAATAAAATTAATCCAAATTGGGTACTTAGGTGTACTACTTAATCATGAAAGAATCTCATTTACTTAACCTAATTTTACTTAAGTAATCTTCCAACTAATAAATCAAAGATTAACACTAACCCTAACTAAAGGAAATTCTCTTATTGAAGGCATTTTTTATCTTGACCTTTCTTTTTCTTTTCTCATCATTTTATATATTTCTTTCTACTAATAAACATAACATGAATTATATAATTTTATACGAGTTTCTTGGGCGTCACAATTCATGTCATAGATCGTGAAAAGGGCAGGGAGTAATTACGACCTTATACAGGTATTCAAATAAGTCTCAAGCTATTGCATACAAGCAAAAAAAAAGTCAGTAAAATGAAGTGAACTCGGGAAAGTGTTGTGTGTCAAATCAACAAAATAAAATTTCCTACTCTAAGAAAAATATACTCAAGTATAGTAGTGAGTAGGGTCGTATCCACGGGGACTGGACGATTTATTTATTTCAAATCACAATAACGGGAGGTTTGGAGAATAATTAAATTAAAGAAATTTAAACCTAAGAAACTCAAAGGAAAAGCACAAAATTAAGTCAAACGAAGTAAAATAAAAACTAAGCTTTAGTCAAAGGAATAATTTCCACTCTGTTTCAATTTAACTGATCCTTGATGCAAAGATAAATTCCTACATTCACGAATAAATTGGTTATGGTTGTTGAGAAGCTCTAACAACCTGCTCTTCCGTACTGTGTTGGTAATCAAGGTATGACCGTTAATTACTTCCCTAATCAAATAATAACCCTAGGTACGACCTTAGGATTCAATTATTCAACAGCTTTAAAACTAGAAAAGCTACCAATTCTAACCAGCAAATACCTACGAGGCTTTGTTCAAATTAGATTATTTATTCCTGTGATATAATCCAAAGTTTCTATTACGATTGAATTAATCACTTGCCACAAATACTAAAACTATCAAACAATTACGGATTTGATGTTTTAGATGGCCCTAAATTATTTGACAATTAAATAGTGATCAGTTATTTAATTGGCAAGAATAATCACACAAGAATAAACACAATCACTTTGGAATTAAACAGAGAATAAATAAATACCCAAAAACGCATAAAATAATAAAAATAATTAGATCTCACAGTAATAGATGAACCAAAGTTTCAATTATCCTTCAACTAGATAATATGTCTTCAAATACCAAAAGAAAAATAACAAGAATTTGTTCTAGAGAGAGAAGAGAGAAAAACTAAAAAACTAAAACTAAACGAAGACTAAGACTAAAACTTGAAGGCTGTTTTTTTAAGAGTTGCAGATGTTCTCTTTTTTTGGCTTCTCCCATCCCTTCCTTTTTCCTCAATTCACGGCACTTGTCTTTGTTTTCTTTCCAAAATTCAATTTCCTTTCTTTCTTTGTTCCTTTCCCAAGTCAACCTCTTTCCTAATCATTTTTCTTTCCAATTCTTGTCAATAAAGAATTCTTTCCAATGAGATTTATCACAATTAGGGAAGTAGGACCCTTTAATTGCAAATTTCTTCTAAGCCACGTTCACAAATTCTGCACTTCAACACTAGTAGACCGTGGTCACGCTCTATCAAATCAAGTCTTCTAGAATTTTAGACGAATTTAGAATATTTTTCCACAATTTCCTACATTAAGGCCAAATATCAAAAAGTGAATAAATGGAAATATTAAACACAATCTTTGACAAAATAGGGGGAAATTAATTATAATATATATGACATTTTAACACCCTAACAGAAAGGAATGCCAATGCCTCAATAATGTTGGTTTAATAAAGTATATACAACTAGTTTTACTTTCACCTTTATGTTTTGCTTGTTTTGTTTACCCATTAAAATCTAATATGTAACCTCTAGTGATAAAATTAAACTTTAATCTATAGCCTCTAGTGATAAAATTAACTTCCAATTTGACCAAATAATTAACTAAATCCAACAAAGCTAGAACAACATAGATGTTATGGTTTATCGAATACAACAATAACAAATAAATCATCTAGATATCTAAACATGTATACCCTTTTTCTTCTAAAAATCACAGAATTTCGAATTGCTGTAATTTTTGCAGCAAATATGCTGCAGTTTTTGTTTCAATTTCTACAACATATATACCACAATTTTTACTGCAATTTGTAGCAGTTTCTGCTACACAATGCTACAGTTTCCGCATCAATTTGGTGCAATTTCTACAGCAGATATGCTGCAGTTTTTGCTACAATTTCTACTGTATAACCTTTTTCTTCTAAAAATCACAGAAATTTGAAGGAAATAGGAAAGGATGGTGCTGTGAGAAAGAAAGAGAAATAGAGGATAAACTAGATAACAATATAATAGCAAAAAATTAGTAATAGTCTATGCATGAAAAAGAGCAAAAATTAAATGGAATCAAGAGCAAGAATAAGCATACGGCCTACATGCATTGTCAAACAAGGAAATGCAATTTTCGAAAACATGCCAATGATTTTGATTAAAATATATGAATCCGTTAAAGGTTTTTGGTGAAATTTAGCTATTTAGCACAACTTTGCTCCAAACCCACAACCCATATCAAAAAAATTAGGAGAAACTAGACAAATGATACACAATGCAAGCATTTACCCAAAAATTGAATGTTAGGAATTAAAATTCTGGTCTACCAAATTTGGGGGAAAACTGAAAATTGAACAAGAAGGAGAGAGCTTGACCTTTTTTACAGCAAGTGGGCTGGAAAGATGTCAAAATCAGCACGTGAGATCGAGGGAAATAGTGAGAACGCCAGCAAGAAAGATTATGAGTACCCTGGAGCTTCAAAATTTAGCCGATAGCCAGCAAGTCCCATGTAGTCTTCTAGCAAGGCCTTAGAGATGGAGGAAGAGAGGTTGGGATGGAAAGAATGGTAGAGAATGATGCTGCAATGTTGTGGGAAGTAGGCTGGAGGGAGTAGACAACAGAAGGGATAAAGAGCGAGAGAGAAAGAGTGAGAGAGAGAAAAGGAAAAGTGATATTTGTTTTCTGTTTTGTGTGGTCTAGAAGTTGGGAAAAAGACTGGCGTATGGTCCAAAAGTTGGAAAAAAAAAACTGGTGGGAAAAAATGGAGGGAGTCTGAAAACTTTTCCTGACAAATAGCGTGGGGAAAACACAAGCTCATTTTTTCGTGACAAATCATCATAAAAAAGCTAACTTTTCCTGACAAATAAGTCCATTATCACAAAAAATTTGTCACGAAAGAAATATTTTTTCGTAGTGGCATTCCTATTTTGCTAGTAAAGAAACAAGAACCACTACTAGCTATCAATTCAAGAAGTGTGAAATCTGTCACTGGACGCACCCAGATGAGTTTTGTTGGAAGATTGATGCATGTGTTAGTTATGAAAAATCTTATCAGCAATTGAATGACTGTACAAATAGGAGCGATACTAATGCACTAGCAGGAGAGGCAAAAAGAAAGTCTAGGACAAATCAAAATGTTGACACTTGGGCATTTGCCATGACAATGATAATGTATGGATGAGACTTAATGGGTATTGTTTTGTGAGGGAGTTGTGATCTTATGTACACGGAAAACTTTATTATTTGAGAAATTTAACCAATTGAGTATTAGAAATGGAACTGTTGGTAAAGAAGGTAGGTAGTAAAACCCTGCCTTTCCGTAAAATCTTAATTAGGCTAATAGTTAATCGAATTTGAACTAAACAAAATGGTCCGTTGAGTAAAGATGGTTAAGGCCTATGGAATTACTTCTTTGAGACCTCAGAAGTAGGTTTATTTTTAATAACTATGTAAATTTCCTAATTAATTTATGTGTATATTTCCTAATTGGTATGTGTGTGTATATGACAAGTCTTGATTAGCTGGAGATCCTTGTGATAGTAATCATAATTAAACAAGTTATTGTTTTCGACCTATATGTAGGCGTGTTTTGTACAAATTGTAACACACAATTCAATGAAAATATTCTTCTATTTTTTTCACATGGTATTAGAACCGTTAAAAGAGGTCTATCTCGTTAGTTATTTGTTTTTTCAAAAATTCTTTTTTCCCCTCAAAATCAAGTTTTTTGAAATCCATAATTGGTTTCACATCTTTAGGGCATCTCTCACAAACAATTTTCTTACGTTGCCATTAGAAATCACTTCATGGTCACCGCGTGAGTTGAATGTCGCCAGCCATTCCTAATTCAACCGGCTCACGCACCAGGTCCATAGCCTCTTGACTCGTGATGCGGGTGAATTAGGTTAATAAAATATGCAATAAATCCTTCTAATTTCACTCACAAACAAGTAATAAATATAACCGTAATTCCCCAATACTTGCAAGTATACAGGTCGAAACGAGTATAGGAGATATTAGGGTCGATCTCACAGGGAAACTTGATATGGCAATTAACAAAGCTTTTAACTTGCTTTATTATCTAAACAATAAAAAATAAAGTAGTAGGAAAAATATAGAAGTAACAAGTTAAAGAAAATTCAATTTCTTGTAAGGTATCTAATGGAGAAAATTCACAAAATGCAAGTAGTAGGGTTTAGACGCCACTAATTCTCACTTGCTATTGACATCTTGATTTACTAGGGATTGCAATTCCATATGTAATCAAAACTTGTTTTCACAATGAATTGACATAAACTCACCTACTCACGTGATGAAGTTTTGTGAAATTCATGAATTGTGGTTTAAAACAACCTCAATCCACCTAAGAGTACAACTATTTTCATGTCATACTACAAAGGTTTCATCTATCATATTTCCATTGTTATGTTGCAAGTTTAGTTGTCAACTAACAACTCGGTAGTTTGTAGTTGGTGATCAATCAACCACAAATGTTTAACCTTGATAGATGAACAAGTAAAATCAAGATATAGCAAGTTAATTTCATTCAAGACATAGAATTAGTTTCATCTAACCTAATACAAGTATTTAGCTTAAACATAAAGTTCCTAACTTTAAAGAGCAAAACAACAAAGTAACAATTCATAACAAGTAGTAAATGATAAGATAAGGATAGAAATTGCTCATTTGGTGGATGAACAAGGCTCCGTAGCTTCCATTTCCTTCATGAACTTGAATTGGTACAAGTGAAATCTCCAAGACTTTCTTTACAAGTATTGAATTTTCTACTACTACAAGAAGATTTACTATACGCTACACTATTTCTCTTAACATAACATCTCCTAACCTCACACATCTAACCTTCTCTTCAATATGTTAACCAAGGACCCCTATTTATAGAACATTGGGACTCAAGTCCTTGTTAACAATTTCTTACAAATTTTGTCCTAAAAATGAAAATTCTAGGGTTTGAAAAGTCAAATACATTTGTGTAGAGAATTCTTCAAAATTCTAATATTCTCCTAACTTGCAATGCAAGTTGTCTTCCAAATTTGTCTAGAATTCTCAAGAGATTTGTATTGGACTTAGCAATTTTAATTTGACTCAAATTCCTACAAGTTGCTCTAGAATTATCTTGAACATCAAGTGTGAACATGCTGCAAGTTGCTTCTCTAGAGAATTCCACCACCATTTGGGCCTAGTTGGGCCAACTTGGGCTAATTGGGCCTTTTGACATTTTGGGCCAAATTAGGCTTTTCAACATTTTGGGCCAAATTTGCAAGTTGGGCCAATTTGGGCCTTTCAACTTTTTGGTCCACAAGATCTTGGCTCAAAATATTATTTGCAAGGATGATCCCATGAATCCCATAGTTGATTTGTTGGTGAATTACGCTCCCAAATGTTGAACAATCTCCAAGTTTTGTGATGTTTTTGATCCAATATTGAATCAACTCAAATTGAGATAAGTTGTGCTCTCATTGATCCAAATATCATAAAACCTGCAAAATCACATAAACTTGTGCATTAAATTGCTCAAAATATAAATTTTGAATCAAAATCCCTAATTTCTAAGGAAAAACCCTAGTTTGAGGAAAATAATATTTCTGGAGCCAAATTCCTTCTAAATATATTAAAACACACTAAAAACTTATAATAAAGCATATATTAAAGTAGGTAAATTTTACACTTGTCAAACTCCCCCGCACTTGAATCATTGCTTGTCCTCAAGCAATTGGAAAATGCAAGTCCAAATAATGATTCAAGGGTTGAAATAACAAATGTGCCCTTTGGAACTTAATTCCACAAAACCAAGTGAATCGCTATTATGCAATTCCTTATTTTGCCTTGAATACTCATATTATCAAGCAAAGTAGAAGTAATTATATCTTAGTTAAACTAGCTCAACAAAATTTCTTTGCCTTTCTAAATTTCACAAGTAAGTGTTTGATACGAACAATCAAGTACATTCTTATACCTACGATTAATTTTATACAAGAGGGACTTCTTTCTTTCTTTCAATTTTTTTTTTTTGAAGTATCAAGTTGTCTCTTGACATGAGAGTCGACATTGGTTGATAAAAACCCCCGATTCTCAACACTTCATTTGATTTGTTCACAACTTTTAGCTTTCGCTTTGAGAAATGATATTGTCTTTTGACAATTCATCTTCAATCAAGCTTTGCTAGACAGACTCATAATTCAAATGCCGTTTAACGCAAAAATCGACATTGGTAGATGAAGATTTCCGGTTACTAAGTATAAGAATTAGCAGAGTATAGTGATACTACACATTTTATTTTTGATAGCATAATAGTCCCTTTATACAAAAAGCAATCCTCGTAGAACATAAGTTGTACTTTTTTTTCCATATCTACCACTTAATTAGGTAAATTAAGTAAAGAAAAGAAATTTCATCAGTCATGCAAACTTTAGACATAATTCCAAGCACTTTACAAGATATACTTTCTAAAAGAACAAAACTCCTAATCAGATAATAGCTATTTCTCAAGTGTTGGTGAAAAGAATTCTTCAAGGCACATAAACTTATTTCAACAAGTAAGAGAATTTGAAACAATCATGGTATTGAAATCATTGCCCTTTTGGTTGAAAATGATGAATTTGAAAAAATTTGGGACAATTTTGGCGCATTTCACAACTTCAACCCATTCAAACATGTATCTTATATCTTCCCTCCACACTTAAAATGTCACATTATCCTCAGTGTGTACCGCAAAAGTAAGTACAAGAAAACTCCCCTTGATGGACTTGAAGTTTCCTCAATTAATGTTGAAATGTCCTTTGAATTTGATTGATCACCATCCCTTAAAGTTTCCTCCTTTACATGCATCATTGCTTACAAACCTTGAATCCACTCAATTTTATGGTTATAACATGTATGCACAATGAATGAATTCACGAAATGAAACATGAAATCAAAACATGATGAGTTTTTATGCAAGATGATGATAATCCAAGTGAACTATGCCAACTATTTGCACATAACCATGATTATATAACACCACAAAGTAACGTCAATAATGAAACATGAAATGCAACCATTTTGAGTGTGTTAAGTGTCCATTTAATGCCAAGAAAGTTGCCAATTAATCATGCAAACCAAAACCCTTAGTATTGCAATTAGATTTCAACAAAAGCAACAAAGAAAAGCTGTTTTCCCATGGATCCGTGCATCTAGATCCATGGGTCAGGGTGGTACACGTATCTGGATCCTCTGGCTGCAGAAATTTCATCAAGTTCTTCATGCTGCAGGATTGGTTTTTCTCAATTTTGCTTGCTGAATTTCTTGTGCTAACACTTCAAATTTGATGCAATCAACTTTATAAACACTTTAACACTCATACAAGCTTCATAATGATGCATTTAACTTGCTCAAAACATTAACAAACATGAAATTTGGATGGATCAAAGTCACGCACTTCAAAATTCTGCAATTTTCGAAATTCACTGTTCATTTTCCAGCTTTGTTGTTCTAACTTGCCAAATGAATTTCCGTCAAATTTTTAATATTTTTAACAAATGAAACAACTTTAAAACATCAAAATAAACATGTCCAATTCAAATTCATGCAAGTTATGCACATCAAATTCAAATTAAACTTCAACATTCCCTTGAATTCTTTGAACCTCAAAAGTTGCAAATCATGCTTCCTTATTTTGAATACCAACAAAACACAAACAAAATATACTTCAGACATTATAAAAAACATTAAATCAAACTAAAATCACACCAAATTAAAAGTAAATATTGGGTTGCCTCCCAATAAGCGCTTCATTTAAAGTCCAGAGCTAGACTTTTTTCAACCACATCAAGTGATTGGAAGATCCCATAAAGGATGTAATGCACCTTTTGTGTTCAATTGATTGAGTAGGAATAGGTGCATTCTTTGTGCCAAAATAAGTGCTCCCATGTTCATGATCCATTGTGCTATTATACCTACAATAAAGAAGCACTTTGGAAAATGGTCATAGCCAAAACTGACTATGCTTTTCTATTGTGTTAGTATTTTATCAATACCAAGAAAATCAACATCACAAGTGAAAGGAAGATCATTTTTCACATTAAACACATCAAGTTTTACCTTTTGAATTTTCAATTTTCTTATCAAGAACAAGTTCATTTTCAATATCCATGTGATCAAGAGTAGAAGGAACAACTAGTTTGTCATCAATTCCCACATTCCCAACTACTTTATCACACACATATGCATTACCCACTTTAAATTGTTTTTGTTCAAGTTCAAAGCCAAAAACATCGAGCATTTCTTCGTCATTTTCACATTCATTTTCATGAATTGCATGCATAATTTCACAAGTGGGGGATTCAACATATTGAGTATTATATCTCAATTCCCTATTTTCAACATTTACTTCATATGCATGTTCATTATTTTTATTTTCACGTTCAAGTACACATTCAAATGTAAGGGAATCACATAATATGTTATGATTTTCTTCATTTCTCTTATTATCATACATGCCCATTTGACAACTAGAACTATAGCTCTCACAAGTTGGGTTGATAATGCTAACATGCGAGTTGCTGATTTGATAGTATCTGACAAGAGACCTATTTTCATGTATGTATTATTATGTGTTTTTAATGTATTTGTAGTATTTTTAGCCAAAATTTAGCTCAATTTGATTAAGTTTCTTCCATTTGAAGAATTTCTCAAAAATTAGGGTTTTTTCTCGATTTTTATAGTTATGAAGCAAAATTTATATTTTGAGCAAATTAATGCACAATCTTTGTACAATCTTTCAGGTTTTTATACATTCAATCATAATTTGGATCAATTGGAGTAAAGGTCATCCCATTCTTAGTGGATTCAAGGATGATTGGATTTGGAATTTCAATAGAACAACTTTTATATTCAAACTTGGAAGATTGTTTTGCTCAACTTTTGGGAAATTCTCATCAACAAATTCATCATAGAATTAAAGGATCAACATCACAACAAGGTCACAAGAGACATAACAAGCAAAAGATAAGTGCAAAGAAGCAATAGAAGTGAAGAATTGGAGAAAACTAGGCGTCGGTAACAATGACACATTTCAGTATTTTGGCAATAACTTGAGCAAAAACTATTGGATTGAGATGATTCTTACGGCATTTTAAAAATAATAGGATACTTTACAATTCTTATGAGACATTGAAATCTATTTCTCATATATTCATAGCCAAAAATCCAAATTACTGAAGAACAAAGCTCTCCCACACATGTCTCAGTATTATGGCCATATCTTTACATCTAGAACTCCAAATGACATGATTTTTGTGGTGTTGGAAATCTAGTTCAAAGGGCTACAAATTTTTTGTTTTGAGGAAAAGCTGATTTTGCCTTCTTCTGGGAGCAATACGCGGATCACAATATGCGGACAACCAGCCGCGTATTGCCATTTGCATATCATGCATGTCGGCCAAAAAATGACACTTTCAACTTGAAGCTTATCTTCTAGCCTTTTTGATGACTTTTTGAAGATTCTTTGCACCTGCACCACCCAAGGAAACATTGCAAAATTCAAGGAAAATCTTTTTATGCTTTCAAGACAACTTTTCATGCAATTTGCCATGCAAGTTGGTGAGATGATTAGGGTGAATTTGTCTATAAATAGGGAGCTCTTGCAAGACATTTAGAACATGTCTTGAAGGGAGGAAGCACTTCCAAAGTAGTTAGTTTACTAGTATTCTTTGTAGTTTTATAGGAAATTTCAATACTTGTAAGAAAACTCTTGGAGAATTCACTTGTACTACATCATATTCAAGGAAGAAATGAAGGATTAGGAGCTATTGAAATAAGAATTTCTATCTCTTTCTCTTTATTTCCTTACTTGTTGTGAATTACTTTAATGAATTCTTATACTTTCATGTTTTGAATTCCATGTTTAGCTAAATACATGCCTTAGGGCTAGATGAAGCTAATTATATGATTTGAATGTTATTATACTTGCTATAACTTGAATTTGCTTGTTCATCTAATCAAGGTTTAACATTTGTAGCAGCTTGATCAACTATTGCAAATGATTTAGATGTTATTTGGGAATAAGAAATGCTTATAACATTGAAAAATGGTAGATAAAACTTATGTTGTACATATGCAAATAGTTGTACAAGTTGGTGGATTGAGGTTGTTTAATACCAACAATTCATGCATTTCACAAGAGTTCATCATGAACATAATTGAACTCTATCAATTCATTGTGAAAATAAGTCTTGATTTCATATGGAATTGCAATCCTAAGCAAGACAAGATTAATATAAGCAAAGTGTTAATTCATTCAATCGTATTAATGACAATTAGTGGATTCTAAACCCTACTTGCGTTTGTGAATTTCTTCCATTTGTTTTGCTTCAAGTAGTTGAATTTTCTTATTTTGCACACCACCTATTTGATGTATTGTCTAGATAATAGAGTAAGTTAGTAGCTTTGGTACTTGCAAATTCTTATTTCCTCGTAGGATCGACCCTAATACTTCCCCTACTACATTTGACCTGTGCACTTGCAGAAAGGGGTATTATGTTATAAATTTTATTACTTGTTTGTGTGAATTTTGCCTCATTTTGATAGTACCTAAACCTCACAATTAATATCCATGACAGATAGCTGCGTGCGGATACTATAGTGAATAGAGTAACCGAGTGCTAATACTGTCACGGATACTAGCACGAAAACGCCAAACTTTCCGGCATGACGGGAAGCTGTTGTGAAGTGTATCCGCAACTGTACCTATCCGCGGGAACCCTCACGGATACAACGCAAAATCTGGCAAGACTTTTTTTTTTATTCTAATTTCAATCAATCACTTCAATGTATTAGCCTGAAACGAGATTAACGGCATATAGGTCATTTTTTAGCATTGTAAAGACCTACAACTACTACTTTTCCTTTGTAAGACATTTCATTAGCTGAATGTTCATGAAAATTAAGGGTTTCTCCCTTTTTGGCATCTTGCAAGCTCTCTTTAAATAGTTTAGGATTTCTCTAACTATTCTTGACTTATCAATCTAAGTATCCACATTCGTTGTGGCGTTATCTGATAAGTAATAAATTAACCAATATTATTATATGTTTTGGATATTATTTTAGTATTATTATAGCAATTTTGATTACAAATGACTTATTTTCTAACTTTTTATATAATTAGGATTTTTTAAGCGAAATTGTTATTTTGAGCAAATTAATGCACAATTCTTGTATAAATTTGTAGGTCTATCATACTTAAACTCAATTTAGATCAATTGCAGTCAAGGTGAACCAAAGTCAAAGGTGATTCAAGAGGATTAAGTTGGATGAACTACTTGGAGAATAATTGAAGAATTAATCGTGCAAATATTTGGGAGACCTAATTATACACCAAAAATGCATGGAAACATGTGAAAAATGTCTGTACATATGGAAGCCAACTTAGTAAATTGCAGAAAATCAATTGGTACACAGAAGTGGTGATTCGCGTTCTGGATCCGTAGGTCATCTAACCCACAGATTGCACCTGCAAATGTGTAGGTCAACGTGAAATTTCTATGACTGCAACTTGCATCCATTTCGAATTGGTTTTTGTTGACTTTTCTGGAGAAGATAAGATTTTTGCAGCTTGAGCTTCGTTGTAGCACACAATTGAAGACTTTTATATCCATTTGAAATCTCAATGCAAATCTTTGTCATTTCATGCGTTGAATGTAATTGCAAGTTGAAAAATGACTTGAAGATCATTTGTCTATAAATAGGAGTCATTTGTAAGAGGTTTCTATATCCCTTAGCATCCAATTTCCTACCATTTTGCTTAGAATTGTTAGTATTCTTGAAGAGAATTAATAGAATTCTCTCAAACTCAATAGAATAGTGCTCTTCACATACTAACATTCTTGTACTTCAACACTTTGAGAAAGAAATAGAAGTCGAAGACTTGTCTATAAGCCTTTCGCAACTCTATCTTCTACTTTCATGGTTGAAGCATGAATTCTTGTATTCTTGTTGACTTTTTGGCTTTTCACTAGTCATGATTCATTAAAAGCTTCATCTAGAATATAGATGAAGCTAATGAATTCAAAAGCATGATTTAAATTATCAAAACTTGCTAAGCTTGCGTTTGTTTATCTACTTGTCCAAGATTTAACTCTTGTTTTTGCATTGCCAACTTAAACAAGTCATCTAGTTATTAATTGTCATTGAGAAATGCTCTTGACAATGGAAAATGAGCAAGTAGTGCTTAAGTTATTCATATGTGAATAATGAATGCTTAAGTGAATCATTGCAATTCTTGTTTTCATACGATTTCAACATGAGAATAGTTGTAATCTAATCATTTCATAGCAAGAATTAGTTATGATTTAAAATGGGATTGGATTCTAAACAATGTAAGAAAACACTTAGCACACTATTCATGCATGTCATGATTCATTAGTGGAATCTATATTCTAGACATCTTGAATATTTGAACTCTTACAAATTGTTTGCATTATTTTCCTATTTTGTTGAATTTCCTTTCTTTATTACTTCAACTCTTGATTTCCAATTGTTTAGATAATAAAATGAGCCATAAAGCCTTAATACTTGTAACTATTTGATTCGTCATGGGATACGATACCTATATACTCCCCATACTACACTTGACCCGTATACTGAGGTAAAGTTGGGAGATTAAGTTTTTTACTTGAATTGTGTATGTTTTGCCTATAATTTCTATACCTAATTTACACCAAATCACTATCTTCCTTTAAACTTGGTTTGCCATTTCGTTGGATTGTCGGGTCGTGATAGGATCAAGATTCTTCAACCCCAAGAAGTGGAGGGGTTGAGTTCTCTCCCTTCTAAGCTTGGCTAACGGCTAGATCGATGATTCCACATCTTTTGGTATCAGAGCTAGTGCATTTAACCGGGTTATGTTCTTAATTTTCTTTTGTTCTTGGTGTTTATTTGAGTTTTTAGAAAAATCCTACTAGAGTTCTTCTTTGTTCTTGTTGTCATTTGTTTTCCTTAGTCTAAAAAAAAAATCCAAAAAGATTGATTCTCAATATTTCTTTTGTGTTGGGTTTTGTTTTGTTTAAGTCTTAAACATTAAAGAGTTGCAATCCTAGTATTTTCTTTAATTTTATTGAGTTTTTCTTCATGGGTCTTCAAAACACTAGTTTTTGACTAGTTTAGATTTTTATCCTAAAACTTCAATCTTGTGTTATTAAGTTTACTCTTTTATGTTACTAATTTGTTCCTAGAACAAAAGGGACCTAAAGCAAGTGCCTTTTAGTTAGCATTATCAATCTTGCATTATTTTGAATGGCTCAAAACAGGTCATACAATCTTGTTGGGAATTGCTTGTTAGTTAATTGGGAGAAAAGAAAAGGTTAAAGAAACCTTTAAAACGCGCACAAAATAGTTTTTTTTTTTTTAAAAAAAACATAAAGAGAAAACGAAGCATGTGGAAGTGAAAGAAGAGGAGAAGGTGTTAGGTGTGGTACTTGGAGACGAAGAAGGTGAAGCCAATTTTATTTTATTGCAGGAAATTCCCTTATATCACCTTGTGGGGCTGTTTTGTGTCTTCATTTGAATTCTTCCTTGAGTAAATTCTTGGTCCTAGTTATCCCCTCTTGTGTTCGTTAAAATTTCTACTTGAATTTCTTATCCTAGTCTTCCTTTTTCGATTGCCTTATTTGAGTCTATTTCCTTTGCATCCATTCCAACCTTTTTGCCACACGTGGGTGAATTCTTAAATTGGTGAGTGCTTGGATACTGTTGGAGAGATCCTAAATTCTTCAAAAGGAGCGAACAAAGGCCAATTGAGGAATGATGAGTGCAATAGAGTTTTTGAGTAATACACGAGAGTTGAGGGAACATTTAGTGAAAAAGAGTAGGTGAGGTATTCTTTTATTACAAACATTTTTCTTTCAAATTACTCTTAAGGCAAAACATGCCTATGAAGAGTAGTACTCCTCAACAAATCGATGTTTGACTCCTGACGGAGGCAATAAGAGCCGAGTTTCAAGGCATGTTAGATCATGCCCTAGAGCCCCTTCATGAACGACTTGACCATTTGGATAGTTCCCAAAGTCAACCATGGAATAGGCGAAGTGGAACTCGAAGGTATGAGTCGGATGAATAGCACTATGAAGAGAAGGAACTAGTCAGGAGGCCTAGACATGGGCGGCATGACAATGAACAAAAGGAGACGTCATCAAGGGGATTAAGATGAAAATCCCAACCTTTCAACACAAGTCAGATCCTGAAGCATACCTTGAGTGGAAAAGCAGATAGAAATGAACTTTAATTGCAATTCCTACTCTGAGGAGCAAAAGGTAAAATTAGCCGTCATTGATGTTACCGATTATGCTATTATTTGTTGGGATCAATTGACTACAGGTAGGAGAAAGAAGAGAGAGTTGCCCATCTGCACTTGGAATGAGTTGAAGATGGCCATGAGGGAGTGCTTTGTTCCTAGCTACTACCACCGTAACTTGTGTCAAAGGTTGCAAACCTTAACCCAAGAGAGCCGTAACGTTGAGAATTATTACAAGGAAATGAAGATGTTGATGCTACATGTTGACATAGCAGAAGATATTGAAGCTACTATGGATAGATTCTTGAATGGTTTGAGAGCCGAGATAGCCAAGTTGTTAGAGCTACAACACTACATGGATATAGAAGAGATGGCAGATAAAGCTGAGAAGATTAAGAAGAGGCTCAAGAAGAGGGGCCAAGGTAGATTCAATACCCACTTCCAAGCATCGTTTGTGAGGCCAGCCCGACCAAAGAGAGAGGATCGAGCCACCACTTCTAACCATTCCCTAAAGCCAAAGGTTGGTTAAGCGAAGCTAGAGAATAAGGTAGGAGGACAAGCTTCCAATGATCCAACTAAAACCCACAACCGAGACATCAAGTGCTTCAAATGCCTTGAAATTGGGTACATTGCTTCCTAATGCCCAAACAAGCAGACCATGATTATGTTGGCTAATGGTGAGGTCATCACAGATGACGAGAAGGAGTATGAGGGAATGCCACCCTTGACGGAGGATAGTGGTAATGAGTTCAGGGAAAGAAGTCTCTACCAATGATCATGTTAGCAAGACTAGCATTGATCACCCAATTTAAGAAAGATGAGCTTTAACGAGAAAACATAGTCTACACCTGATGTCACATCCAAGGCAAGGTTTGTAGCCTCATCATTGATACAGGGAATTGTGCTAATATGGCTAGTACACTAATGCTGGAGAAACTAGCATTGCCTACCAAGGATCATCCTTGACCATATAAGCTTCAATGGCTCAATAATAGTGGAAATGTGAGAATTTCAAAACAAGTTCTTGTGCAATTTCGCATTGGAAAATATGAAGATGATGTGCTTTGTGATATTGTGCCCATGCAAGCTACTCATGTCTTACTTGAAAGACCATGGCAATTTGATAAAAGAATAAGCTATGATGGATACTGCAATAAGTACTCCTTCTCCCACAACAATCGAAAGATCATCCTTGTTCCACTTACTCCTAAGCAAGTATATGAAGATCAAATAGCACTACAAAAGGACAGTGAGTTAGAAAGTGAGAGGAAAAAGAGAGAGCAAGCTGTCAAATTTCAAAAGGCCAAGAAAAATTAGAAAAAAAAGGCAAGTGTTGGTTCGGCCTTAGAGAGAAAACAAGAGAGAAAACAAAGTTTGTTCACAAGAAGTCAATGAAGTGAGAAAAGTATATCAATCCCACCAGCCTCTATTCTGTACTCTTGTGCAAAGAGGCCTTACTTTCCTACTTATGATCTTGACCCATATTTGCCTAGTGCTATTTTCTTATTTTTGTCAGGACTATGAAGATGTCTTCCCCTGAGAAAGTGCCTTATGGACTGCTGCCCTATGAGAGTGATTGAACATCAAATTGACTTCATTCTGGGAGCATTCTTGCCCAATAGACCTGCTTATCGAAGCAACCCGAAGAAAAAGCTAAGAAACTCTAAAGGCAAGTGGAGGAGCTATTAGAGAAAGGATGGGCTAGAGAGAGTTTAAGTCCTTGCCGTCATTCTAGTCAACCTTGTACCCAAGAAAGATGAAGCATGGAGGCTGTGCACCGATCGTAGAGCCGTTAACTCCATTATGGTAAAGTATTGTCACTCCTATTCCTAATTAGATGATATGCTTGATGAGCTATGTGGTGTCCATAATCTTTTCAAAGATTTATCTTAGGAGTGGGTATCACCAAATTAAGATTAAAGAGGAGGATGAATGGAAAACCACTTTCAAAACTAAGCATGGGTTGTATGAATGGTTGGTCATGTCATTTAGGCTTAACCAACGCCCCTAGTACCTTCACAAGATTGATGAACCATGTGTTACGCCCTATTATTAGGAAAATTTATTACTTTTTATTTTGATGATATATTGATATATTAGTAGGAGCCTCATAGACCATGTTGATTATTTGAAAGATGTTTTTGAGGTACTTCGAAGAAGAGAGGCTTTATGCTAATATCAAGAAGTGCACCTTTTGCACTAACCAACTTGTGTTTCTAGGCTTTTGTTGTGAGCTCGCAAGGCATACATGTTGATGACAGCAAAGTGAAGGCAATTTAATAGTGGCCAACTCCCAAATCCATTGGAGAAGTGAGGGCTTTCATGGTCTTGCAAGTTTCTACTGGCGATTTGTCAAGGATTTTAGAACAATAGCCGCTCCATTGACTGCCATTATTAAGAAGAATGAGAAATTTCATTAGGAAAAAGCTCAAGAGAAAGCCTTTAGTTTACTCAAAGACAAGCTCACATATGCACCTTTATTATTACTACCTAATTTTGAAAAGACATTTGAAATTGAATGTGATGCTTTAGGTATAAGGATCAGTGCCATGTTGATGTAAGAGGGCACTAATTGCTTACTTTAGTAAGAAGCTCAATAGTGTTACCTTGAACTACCCACCTATGACAAGAAGTTGTTGGTGCTATGGAGATTGATAACACTATTTGCGGCCAAAGGAATTTGTTATCTACACCGATCATGAATCTTTGAAGTATCTCAAGAGGCAAAACAAGTTGAGCAAATGACATGCCCTGTGGATGGCCTTTGTGGAATCCTTTCCATATATCATCAAGTACAAATCCGGTAAAAGTAATGTAGTAGCCGATGCATTATCTCGAAGGCACATTTTGATCACTACTCTTGATGCTAAGGTACTCGGGTTTGAAATGATAAAGATTTGTACGTTAGTGACAATGACTTTGGTACCATATATGAAGATTGTAAGAAAATGGCTTAAGGAAGATATTGCATTTCTAATAGCTATCTTGGTTCTTAGATAAATTGTGTATTCCTAATGGATCCTTGAAAGAATTTCTTGTTAGGGAATCACATAGTGGGAGATTGATGGGACAATTTGATATTTCAAAGACCCTTATAGAGTTCTATAAGAGCATTTCCATTGGTCACACATGAGGAGGGACGTTGAAAGTTTGGTGGACAGATGTATGACTTGTTGACAAACTAAGTCCAAAGTTCAACCCCACGATTTGTGTACTCCCTTGCCTATTCTTAAGAAACATAGGTAGATCTTTCTATGGACTTCATTCTTGGATTACCTAGGACAAAAAGGGGTAATGATTCTATCTTTGTCATTGTTGATAGATTTTCTAAAATGACACATTTCATTGCTTATCATAAAACCGGTGATGCATCTCATATAGCCAATTTGCTCTTCAAGCAAAATTGTTACGTTACATGGCATGCCTAGAACTATTGTGTCGGATAGGAATGTGAAGTTCCTTAACTACCTTTGAAAGACTCTATAGGCTAAATGGATACTAAGTTGTTGTTGTTTTCTACTTCTAATCACTTTCAAACCGATGGTCAAACAAAGGTTGTCAATAGGACTTTAGCTACATTGTTGCGTGTAATCATAAAAAAGAACATTAACACTTGGAAGAATGCCTACCTCATGTAGAGTTTGCATACAATAGGACCATACACTCCGCCACTCAATATTCACTATTTAAAATTGTGTATGGTTTTAATCCACTGACTCTCTTGGATTTGTCCTATTTGCCGATGTCCGAGCATGTTAATTTAGATGGCAAGAAAAAGACTAAATTTGTGAGGCAATTAAATGAGAAGGTGCATTTGAACTTTGAGAAGCGCACGGAGCAATATATGAAACAAGTCAACAAACCAGGTGATTAGGTATAGTTGCACATGAGGAAAGAGCGATTTGCTCTTCAAAGGCACAACAAGTTACTTCCACGTAGAGATGGACCATTTCAAGTTGTGAAGTGTACCAATGACAATGCCTATAAACTTGAACTTTCCGGTGAGTATAAAGTTAGTGCCACCTTTAATGTGTCTGATCTAAGTCATTTTCTTATAGATGATGAGCTTGATTTGAGGACAAATCCTTTCTAGGAAGAGGCGAATGATGCGAACATAGTAAGCCTAGCGAATGAACAAAACACTCAAGGAACAGGTAGCACTCAAAGAGCGGGTGATCGGGTTGTTCGAGTTGATGAGTTTGAGTTTTCATATGGACTAATGATGAGAGCTCGAGCCAAGAAGCCAATAGACTCCCTCCAAGCCTTTGTTCACTTTATTCAAGGTCAAGTCGCCAATCCAAGGACTATCGAGGGACTTGAGCCACAGTGGGAAAAAGGGTACACCATCATTCAAGTTGAAGAGGAATATGAATCACTTGGAGAGGAAAATCAGGCTCAAAATAGTTCTTTGGCCATTCCCGCGACGTGTTCCCGTTCACATATAGCCTCATGGGAGCTGAAAACATTCTGCCTAGCGTGAGTTGTTGATTTGATAGTATCCGCAACACATAGCTGCGTGTGAATACTGTCATGAATAGAGTTACTAGGCGTAGATACTCTCACAGATACTGTCGCGAAAATGCCAAACCTTTTGGTCGTGACAGGAAGCTGATGTGAAGTGTATCCACGACAATGCCCGTTCGCGGGAACCCTCGCAGTTATAGAGCAAATCTAGTGAGACTTTTCTTTTTATTCTAATTTCAATCAAGCCCTTCAATGTATCAGCCCAGAACGAGATTAAGGGTATGTAGGCCATTTTTCGGAATTGTAAAGACCTATTACTACTACTTTTCCTTTGTAAGACTTTTCATTAGTTTAATGTTTATGAAAATTGAGGGTTTCTCCCTTTTGGCTTCTTGCAAGCTCTCTTTGAATAGTTTAGAGTTTCTCTAATTTTTTTTGGCTTATCATTCCATGTATCCACCTTGGTTGTGGCACCATCTTCCTTTAAACTTGGTTCGCCATTTCGTTGGGTTGTCAGGTTGGATAGGATCAAGGTTCATCAACCCTGGGAAATGGAGGGGTCAAATTCTCCACCTTCCAAGCTTGGGTAATGGCTAGATCGACGATTCCACAACATTTATGAATTGGATTGAGAGAATTATCTACTGATATAGCCATTATTTCCTTTAGTAACTACACTTATAAGCATAAAATCATGGAGGTGTACTGTAACCACAAAACCAAAAGTGAAATCGCTAAGATGGCTAGGTCGTCAATTCTTGATGAATTGCAATTCAAACACACAATATCCATGGAGGAGCTCGATGAAAATGAGAATGTTATCAAGAAAACCACCTATGAACTGTAACACTCAAGAAATTTATACAAACACCATTTAATTCACATTATGTCCATTAGTAGGAAAAAAAAAAGAAAAGAAAAAGAAGAGAGGAAAACCGAAAAAGAAAAAAAAATATAGTTAGAAGAATAAACCCTAGTATGATTTCTTTTATGTTATAGCATGTTGTACATTTTGCTTTAAGAATTGTACCCTAAAGTTCTTGCAAATTACTAGGAAGATAAGTGATTAAAATCTCCACTAATCATATTTAACCAAGTAGTAGCTATTGTGCCAAAAAGTCTAAACCCTAGGTTGATTTTTGTCTTGCTATGATTAGTTGTTCTTTTTCCCACTTTTCTCTTTATTTCTTTTCTATTCTCTTGGCCTATTTCTTTCTCTCTTTTCCCTCAAGTTGGTCGGCCCTTCATTTCTCTCTTTCTTCTCTCTTTTGCTTTCATTTTCTTGAAGCTTTTCTCTCTATATTTGGTCATCTCTTCCATTGAAAGTGAGCTAATCTTCTTCCTAATCAAAGATCTAAGCTTGTTTGAGGTATCTACTATGAACTTTTGTTATTCTTTCCAAGTTTTAGGTAGCCTTTTGTACAAGTTTAATGCTAGATTCTTGTTATTAAGCTTGAAGATTTAAGTTTTGAAATGAAGTTTTGCTTGTTAATAAAGTGATTTCTTGGTTAGATGGACTAGTAGATAGCATTTAAACCTTGAAATGATATATATTATGTGTTGAATTGTTGAAGAATCTTGGAGTTGAAATCTTGAATTTTATTGGAATTTTGAGTGAAATTGGGATTGATTTAGACATAAAAGTTGTAGAACTAGTTGAATTGGGTTGGTTGGTTGATTTTCCTTGCAGGTAAAATTTTGGGTTAGTCCGATTTTAGGGGAGATGCTACCAAAATTTTGATAGAATTAAAAGAAGAAAAAATGATAGGTGAGATTTTTAACCTAGAACATGCAAAATTTAGGGAAGTTGGTGTGCAGAAATTTTAAGAGAATGATCTATTGGTGAATTAAACTTTCCTAGAACAAAAAAACCCTAAACCCTAGGGTAAAACCTTAAACTCTAAAAACCCTAAAAATTAAACCCTAGAAATAATTGGGTTATTTCTTGAATTTTCTTACTAATTTACTTAGGGTTTTAATCGGGTTTTCATTAGATTATTTCTTTTGAATTTCAAGATCCGAAAACGAGTCTCGACCTTTTTACAAAATATTTTCCTAAGCATTCCAGGTGAGTGTTTCTATGTGTGCATGTTACATGAAATGATATATTATGTTTGTAAATGTTATTTAATGACATGTGCTAATTGAGGAAAGGTGTGTACTTTATCGCACCTCTTCCGCTAAGTGTTTTATGCTTCACTGCTTTATTGTGATTGTTTGTGTATGCGACTTCCATGGTTAACTTCACCGTTATTCCACGGTTAGTCAAACTTGGTGTGTTCGGGGGCATAAAAGGTGCTGGGCATTATAGGCGAGTGTTAATTTTCATATCTGAGTGAAGTCCTCAAAGAGGCTAAATCAAGATTGAACTTTATGAATAAATTTGGACTTCCGTGACTAACTTCATCGTTACTCCACGGTTAGTCAACTTGGTGTGTTCGGGGTGTTATAAGGTGCTGGGGGTTATAGGCGAGTGTTATTCTTTCCTATTTGAGTTAAATTTCTCAAAGAGGATAACTCTGGATTTTACAAGTATCTCGGACCTGAGCTATTAACTCGGTCCCGATACCAATGTTATATATTTTAATGAATGATACTCCTGCGGTTGAGCTTGCTCCCACAGTGAGCCTGTATCCGCCTTTGATTATATGACACTTCACATTGCTTATTCATTGTTTATTGAATTTGCTAATTATTATCATTTAATGTTTATTAGTTTACCCGTATGCTGCTTGACTGGAGCACTCATTGGGCTATCATAGCTCATTCTTTTATTTGTTTTCTTTAACCAGGCTTTCCGTACTACTAAAGCTAGAGAAGCAGATTTTGATATGTTAGATGTTTTTATTTATATTTTGATAGCCAAATTGTTTAGGCTATTATTGTGAAAATATATTTTGGGATGTAATACTTCTTAGTGGTACTTGTACTGTTAAGTTGAATTATATTAAGGTATTTATGGGTTATATATATGCTTGGATGATACGAGTAAGTGCGTGATTTGAGTTCTGACGAGAGCCAGACAGGCAGTCCGCTAAGCCCTTTGGTGTGCCTCTGGGTAAGTTGGGGCTGTCACATGAACTAGTTCCATACTCGAGACTATTTGAAAACATAGATGTTGGTAGCTCTTTTGGGGGAGGTAATATAGATCGAGATGATAAAGGAGGAGGAAATAGAGACGGGGATGATATTGGAGGGTTTGGTAATATAGATACAGGTGATATTAGATGAGGTAATGTAGAGGAGGATGATAATGGAGGAGATAATGTAGATGGGGGTGATATTGGAGGAGATAATGCATATAGGGAGGTGGGGAGTGAAAATTCAGATGCGCACTTGGACAGGTTAGTAATGATGGGGACTTCTGTAGAGATGAAGAGATGAAGAGATGCTTGAAGAATTGATTGTAAAATGTGCAAAAACAAGTATAGATGAACTGCATGATGGTCCTTCCAATGCAAATCAACCTGGTCCCTCAAATGCATGTGAACCAACCAATAAACAATGGTCACAATAGCAACCAATAGGTGCAACTTAATGGTCACAGCAGTCTGAATTGAAGATGAACCTGAACAGTAGCAGCAATACCAAACTAAGACAAAAGAAGAGTAACCTACAGAACAGGCAAGTAAAAGATCAGCAGACTAGGAGGAAACAACAAGTTAGAAGGAGAAGGAAGAATCTACAATGTCTACCCAAGAGACAGACAATGCTATATCTGATGACCATGTTCTTGATGAAGATTGAGTGATGAATGAATTATATAATGATGCTAGATCCTCAGATGAGGAAAACCATAATGAGTGGAGCAATGGATATGTTTACTTCAATCCGAAAAAAGATCTTATAGATCTAAACTTTGAATTTGAAGTTGGAATGCGATTTGAATAAGCTGAGTAGCTAAGATTAGCTGTAAGAACCTACTCCATAATAAAGGAAAAACTTACAAAGCCATAAGCAAATGAGGCTAAGAGATTCAGAGGAAAATGCAAGCCTCCCTGCAAATGGTTTGTTTATGCATAAGTTGAGGCAGCTCTTGGGACAAATGATTTAGTTGTTAAGACCCTTAATAATGAGCACATCAGCTATAACCATGCATGGAAGAACAAGAATACTTCTTCCAAATGGCTTTTAAATAAGTATTTGGAGAGGTTTAAATGCAATACTAACATGTCAACAAGGGAGTGGAAGAAAACAATGGATGAAAACTTTAGAGTAGAAATCATAAGATGGATAGCTTACAAGGCAAGGGCACTGGCTAGAAAAGAGATCGAGGGGAATGCAGAGAAAAAATATAAGGATACATGGAGATATTATGCAAAAATTAAGAAAACAAACCCAAATAGCACAATGGAAGTCATGTTCACTCCATATTGATAGCCTAGTGGAAACCCCAAGTTCATGAGCTTGTACTACTATCTGGAACCACATAAATAGGGTTTTAAGGATGGCTGCAGGCCCATTATTGGAGTTGATGGATGCAATGGGAAGGCAACCTATCGAGGACAACTGTAGACCCCAATAATAAATGGTACCCCATTGTTTGGGCAATAGCAGAAAAAGAAGCAATAGAATAATGGAAATGGTTTTTTCTGTTGCTAAAGGATGACTTGGAGACTGAAAATGGGTTTAGCTATACTTTTGTTTCTGATCAATAGAAGGTAATTACACTTGCACTTTTATCCAGAATAGTTACATTTGCCCCTAAATATTTATGTTAATATACTAATACACATTGATTATAAATGTTAGGGTTTTGACCGAGTATTGCTGAGGTGGGACCCAACTGTGAGCACAGGTACTATGTGCAGCACCCATACAAGAAATTAAAGAGACTTGCTCTCAAGACAAAGCTATATGTTGATCAAAAAACTTATGTGAGACATTTAATGGTCATATTTTGGAAGCTAGGCAACAATCAATTATTTTAATGTTTGAGACCATTAAAGTATATTTGATGGATAGAATACAGAGAAGAAGGACTACAATGTAGAGGTATGAAATGCCCGGTAGCCCACTTATTAGAAAAATAATTGATGATAGAGTAGTAGAGTCAAGACAGTAGAGGGCCATTTGGAATGCTAATAACGATTACCAAATTAGACCAAGATGGGTCTAGTTTGCAATTTACTTGAGAAAAAGGTGATTGTGAGGTTTAGGTACTATCAAAATGAGGCAAAATTCACACAAACAAGTAATAAAATTTATAACCTAATACCCTCTTTCCGCAAGTGCACGGATCAAATGTAGTAAGGAGAAGTATTAGGGTCGATCCCACGAGGAAATAAGAATTTGCAAGTACCAAAGCTACTAACTTACTCTATTATCTAGACAATACATCAAATAGGTGGTGTGCAAAATAAGAAAATTCAACTACTTGAAGCAAAACAAATGGAAGAAATTCACAAACACAAGTAATAGGGTTTAGAATCCACTAATTGTCATTAATACGATTGAATGAATTAACACTTTGCTATATTAATCTTGTCTTGCTTAGGATTGCAATTCCATATGAAATCAAGACTTGTTTTCACAATGAATTGATAGAGTTCAATTATGTTCATGATGAACTCTTGTGAAATGCATGAATTGTGGTATTAAACAACCTCAATCCACCTACTTGTACAACTATTTGCATGTGTACAACATAAGTTTCATCTACCATTTTCCAATGTTATAAGCATTTCTTATTGTCAAATAACATCTAAATGATTTGCAATAGTTGATCAAGCTACTACAAATGTTAAACCTTGATAGATGAACAAGCAAATTCAAGTTATAGCAAGTATAATAACATTCAAATCATATAATTAGCTTCATCTAACCCTAAGACATGTATTTAGTTAAACATGGAATTCAAAACTTGAAAGTATAAGAATTCATTAAAGTAATTCACAACAAGTAAGGAAATAAAGAGAAAGAGATAGAAATTCTTATTTCAATGGCTCCAATCCTTCATTTCTTCCTTGAATATGATGTAGTACAAGTGAATTCTCCAAGAGTTTTCTTACAAGTATTGAAATTTCCTATAAAACTACAAAGAAAACTAGTAAACTAACTACTTTGGGAGTGCTCCTCCCTTCAAGACTTGTTCTAAATGTCTTGCAAGAGCTCCTCTATTTATAGACAAATTCACCCTAATCATCTCACCAACTTGCATGGCAAATTGCATGAAAAGTTGTCTTGAAATCATAAAAAGATTTCTCTTGAATTTTGCAATGTTTCCTTGGGTGGTGCAGGTGCAAAGAATCTTCAAAAAGTCATCAAAAGGGGCTGGAAGATAAGCTGCAAGTTGAAAGTGTCATTTTCTGGCCGACATGCATGATACGCGGATGGAGATACGCTGGCTGGTTGTCTGTGTATTGTTATCCGCATATTGCTCCCAGAAGAAGGCAAAATAAGCTTTTCCTCAAAACACAAAAGTTGTAGCCCTTTGAATTATCTTTCCAAAACCACAAGCATAGGTCATTTAGAGTTCTAGATGCAAAGATATGGCCAAAATACTAAGACGTGATTGGGAGAGCTTTGTTCTTCAGTAATTTGGATTTTTGGCTATGAATATGTGAGAACATGAATTTCAATAATCTCATAATAATTGTAGAGTATCCTCTTAGCTTTAAAATGTCCACAAGAATCATCTCAATCCAATATTTGTAGCCTCAAGTTATTGCCAAAATACTGAAATAGTATCATTGTTACCGACAGCCTAGTTTTCTCCAATTCTTCACTTCCATTGCTTCTTTACACTTCTCTTTTGCTTGTTATGCCTCTTGTGACCTTGAGACCTTGTTGTGATGTCGATCCTTTAATTCTATGGTGAATTTGTTGATGAGAAATTTTTCAAAAGTTGAGCAAAACAATCCTCCAAGTTTGAATATAAAAGTTGTTCTATTGAAATTCCAAATCCAATCATCCTTGAATCCACTAAGAATGGAGATGACCTTTACTCCAATTGATCCAAATTATGATTGAATGTATAAAACCTGAAAGATTGTACAAAGATTGTGCATTAATTTGCTCAAAATATAAATTTTGCTTCAAAACTATAAAAATCGGGTAAAAACCTTAATTTTTGAGAAATTCTTCAAATGGAAGAAACTTAATCAAATTGAGCTAAATTTTGGCTAAAAACTACATTAAAAACACATAATAATACATACACTAAAATAAGTAAAATTATCTCTTGTCAAAAGGCCATGCACATACAGATTGTGGGATCTTTTTGGTATCCCTTGCTGCTATGCTATTGTAGCAATTTATAGGAAGGGAACCTTTACAAAGAAGTAGATGAATTCTATAATAGAGTCGTTTTCCTCAAAATTTATGAAAATGTATTGTTTTCTTTTAGCGGACATAAATTACGGCCTCAAGCAGATGGGGTTGAGGTGGACCTACCTGTGTTTATGTACAATCTAACAAACCTAAAAAGGCAAGGAAAAGAGATGTTACTGAACAAAAAAAATGATGCAAAAAAGTTGAGGAAAAGTGTAATCATCCACTGCAAGAAATGTGGTGATGCAGGTCATAATGTTGTAGGCTGCAAGCTTCAACAGCAAGAACCTCACTATTAGCAGCACAAGGAACAATAGCCTGTCAATCAACAGTTGCAGACTGAACAAGCTAAGTAGCAGTATCAATATCAACAACTGCTACAATAGTAACAAATCAACAAGACCAGTAGCAAAATTAGAAACAGCAACAACATCAGTGCCAAAATAAAAAACAACATCAATAATACAATCAATAGCAATAGCGATAGCAGCATAATCAACAACAACAATAGCATCAGCATCAACAGTAGCAATAGCAGCACAGCCAACAACAGCAGCAACAACAACAGAATGAATATTAGCCACAGCAACAGCAGCAGCAGCAGTAGAATCAACACCAGTAGCAGCAATAGCATCAACAACAATAGAATCAACAAGGCAGAAAAGCTGCTAAAAGAAAGATAACAAATTTAGAAAAGGCATGAATTAATTCAAATTATTCTTACTTAGATAAACAACCCTATTTTCACATTTGAGAATTAGAGAGAAAGATGGCCACGAAAAGAAGCTAGTAGAGCTGAAAGTGGATCAACAAGTGGAATAGGCCAAACTACATTTGGAGGAGAACTTGTAGTAGGTCCTAAATCTAGACCTCAAAGAGGAGTTCCTTTTAGAAATGTACAAGGAAAGAGAAGAAGAAAGTAGATGTTGACTGGCACTATAAAGCACAAGTACATTGATAGGGAACAAAAACACCTATTCAATGTGTTGCTTTTTTTGTCTAGAACTACTAATCAATGCATTTCTTTTTTTTTTTTTTTTGGTTGGTATGGACCAATTATATGTATTGTTTTATATGAACAACAAATACATTTTTTTTGTTGGTATGTTCTAATTATATGTTTTAATATGTTGAAAAATATTTCATTGTCTATTTTTTCCATTCTTGTAGAGAAGTCATATGCACTCATGTGTATTGATAGATATAACGATAATATTGCATAACATTAGTGGCATTAAACCTAAGGATTTGCTACATTTCAATTGGCAAAACACACTTGCACAATTGCAAGCCCAAACTTTTATTAACATTCTCAAAGTTAATGTACAATAATTATGCATTCAAGCAGGCTACATATTCTTCCTATACGATCTATAATCTTCGTATGGCATTGATTTGTAACCCACCACTAGATTCCTCCATCCTCTTGCAAAATATTGCTAGAATGGCCACTCCCCATAAAGCACATCGAATAATCCTCTTATTGGCTCACTTGTCCTTGCAAATTTCAGTTTCCATTTGCTTCAGTTTTGCCTCTAGTTTTCTAGTTTTAGCCACTTAACTCTCGAGTGACTGATTTTGGCCACTTATCTAGTAACAGTGTAGTAAACAGACCATTCTATCATATCCAGCTATTAACCTCAAGGTTTGTTTGCGTGTGTAGTTTACGAGATAATATTGAGAGGGCAATTTAGAGAATATAAATGGTTTATCTTCTTTGCTCTTCCATACCCAAAATTTTATCCAAACTAAAAATTAAAAATTGAAACTAAATCAAAGAACCCAAAATTTCACCAAAAACTCAAAATCAAAAATCAAAACCAAAGTCAAAGAACATAATATACCCAAAGAAATCCAAAATTCCAAATTAACTAACAATTTTCACCATTAAAACACAATTTCACTAAGAACACAAACTAACTCCCACAACTTCCCTGCTCATTCACCGCCATCAACCAGTACCACAACTTCCCTACTCAGTCCTCTTTCCTCTTTAGCAAATAACCACCAGCAACCAAATTACCTTCATAAACCACCATTTCTTCAAAAGAACCCCAAACCACCACAAACTAGCCTCTACCAATTGGCCACAACATTTCCACCACCATCAACAACCACCATTATTAGCAAATCAGACCAACCAAGCACCATTATCACCAAGTAAACCAATGACAAAATAGCCACAATCAACCAAGCCATCGTCACCATCCATCGTCGTCACCACCAAGATCCATCAAATTATTGGGATTAATTCTTAGTTTAACACCACTCCACCACTGCCACAATTATCAAATAAACCCACAACAAAACAGCCACAATCACTGTCACCATCCATCGTCGCCAGCTACCACCACCGAGATCCACCAAATTATTGGGGTTAATTCTTGGTTTAACACCATTCTACCACTACCACCATTATCAAGTAAACCCACCACAAAACAACCACAATCAACCATAGCCACCATCACCATCCATCAATGCCAACAACCAGCACCAATATCCACCAAATCATTGGGGTTAATTCTTGGTTTAACCTTTTTGATTTTGTCATTGATTTTTGAATATGTAGTTAATTATGCGGTGAAATTTGTTGAATATAGGGTAGATCGTGGTGTTTTTTATGGATTTAAGATTTAAGATGTTGATTTAGAATGAATTTTGAACAAGGGAAGTGTTTTGTCTCTTGGATTTGTGGGTTTGGTACTTGATTTAGAAGGATTTGGGGGTTTGATACTTGATTTAGATGAATTTACAACTTTTTGAAGACATTTTTGGTATTTTTTTTGTGTGAGTTTTCTAAACTAGCCTTCTGCTATGTATCATAATGATAAATCTGATGCCATGGTCAATTCCTTACACTTTTAAACGTTGAGCGGCCAAAATCTAACTGACCCAAAAGTTTAGTGGTTCCAAGGGAATTTGCTCTTCTGGCTTTTGCTTCCCACTTTCTTGCAGCTTTTTCTACTTCAGCCATCTCTCCCTCCATTTTATTGATTCGTCTTATAAGACCAGGTATAATTACTATAGATCGAGCACACGTCTCGCCATCTAATCAGCTCTAGTAGCCACAACCGTCCTTCAAACAAAAAAAAAATCAATCAGTTTATTATGTAGCAATAAATTAAATATCTGAATAAGTATAAACCTCCAATGCACAGTTTGCAAA
Source organism: Mitragyna speciosa (assembly GCA_024721245.1). Classification (NCBI taxonomy): domain Eukaryota; kingdom Viridiplantae; phylum Streptophyta; class Magnoliopsida; order Gentianales; family Rubiaceae; genus Mitragyna; species Mitragyna speciosa. The sequence continues at coordinate 26,911,736 of CM045553.1, read as the reverse complement.
ACTCCTTCCCTAATTTTGTGATGTCCCGGATGTTATCATCATCGTCTTTACCCCCTCTCCCAAACACACACGTAGGTAGCTAAGGCATGGATCTTGATGTGATGGTTGTTAATGGCGTAGATCTTGCTCCCACTTCCTCCAAACAACATTGGGTTTCTTCCATCTTTATCTGGCATTTGGTAGCATGCTGACAACTTTTTGAAGCTTTTTTGTGTCATTTTTGTGTGAGCTTCCTAAACTACATCTCCATTATCTCTCTTAACGGCTGGATCTGACGGAATGGTCTGTTAACTGCACTTTTAAGAGTTGAGTGGTGAAAACCAGTCACTTAAAAGTTGAGTGGCCAAAACTAGATAAACCCAAAAGTTTAAAAGGGTCCTGGGGAGTTTGCTCCTCTTATATTTGGCCTAGAACTGGTCAAGCCCGATCTTGCAGATTCAAAATTATTTGTAAAAAAAAAATGAGAATAATTTCAAAAGCCTCTCCTGATGTTTCTGACAATTTCATCTAGCACCATTGAAGTTTGAAAAATTACATTGACCTTCCTTGATCTTAAAAATTAACGATAATAACCATACCATATTAATAAATCAAAAATTTTCAAAACCTCCATTTTCCCTTTTCTTCATCTTCCTCAGTCTTAAGGTCCTTTCTTCTTGTCTTTCCCCAACCCGCCTAAACCTTCAAAATTAACTCCAAGAAAACTCTCTCATCCCTTCCCTAATTGTTTTCTTCTTGTCATTTATAAACCTCTGAGTCACATTCTGCCTATTACCGAGGGATTCTCAAATTTGCCTAAAAACATAATTTTGCACAAATGAACAAATTTTGATTTGGCTTTTGTAGAGTTTAAAACTAAAAGTTTAAAGGGATTGGGTCTAGAGTTGATTAATGGAATTTGGAGGATATAACTATTCATTATGGTAGTAAGTGCAATTTTTTTATTTTAATAGGATTGAAAATTTTTTGTTTTAGATTACAAACCTTAATAGTACAAAAGGCTAAAGTTTTTAATAGTTTTATTGAAGGCTTTAGTAAGTTATATGAGATGGGGAAATGGTGGAGATGTAAAATTTTTATGGTTGAAGAGATGAATAAAAAATTTATTTGGAGAAAGTAATGTAAACTTTAGTTACATGAGAGTATATTTTAGGTTATTCACTTTAAATTTTGACTAATTGTTGCTAAAAAATCAATTTAGAGAAGATATTTATAATTTTTAAGACCTTAGGAGTGCTAGGTGAAATTGTTAGAAATCTTAGGGAAGGTTTCTAATATTATCCCCTAAAAAATATTCTTAAGACTGCTTTTGATTGCTTCGTTTATATTTCTAAATCGCATACAAATTTTAGATCAATAACTTTATTTAAATAATTTAACGGCTAAATGGAGAACATAGGACAATTAAATGGAGAAAACACAGTCAAATAGAAAGCCAAGGACAATAATTTAGCCAAATGATACTGCAGAAAGTGGAAGAGAAGTAAACAAAACAAAAAAAAAAAATTGTGATACAGAAGTGTAAAAAGAATTTAAATGAAACTGCAGGAAGTTAGTTTTATCAAAATGAAGGTATTTTAGTGAGAATAGAAGTGCCAAATTAAATCTAGTTCTCACACTTTTATCATATTTGGAGACGATTTTGAGTGCAATTGAAAATTTTTTTGACAAATTCAAAAGAAGCTTTGAAGTGTGATTTTGTTCCAAGTCTCAACCATTATGTAGGGAACGTTCCAAGTCGCGAAAGTATTGTCCACTGCCAAAGACAGTTTCCTTTGAATCGAGAATCAATATTCATTCTCTTCCATAAAAAAGCATGAGAGCAAGAATGGGAGGTCGAAGTATCTAACATAATAACGAAAATACGGTAAAAAGGCGAAATCCTTAAACTTGCTTAAACAAAGTTAACCACCAATACCAAATATCCAAAATTCCATTCTCGGTCCTGTTCTCCCTTAGTTCTCACACAAAGTCAGATTACGGTTGGTTTCTCCCTTAGTCTAAAATTTCTTTCTTATTTTTCTAAGTAATCCCATCAAATTCACATTTTCAGAATTTAATCCTCCAACATCCTAGGCCCCATGTCTCATGGTCTAGAAGTCAATCATCCCAGGTACATCAATCTGAAAAAATACAACTTTTCCCCACTGCCTGAGTGCTTGGGTCATCATTGCTGGCAGACTCGCTCTCTTCAAGAGAGGGATACAGAAAAAGCAAGAGTGGGAATCAACTCTGGTCACTTCCACCAAATTGCTTTTGGATGTCTTTGAAAGATATGGTAGCAGAATCCCTCCTCTTAGCCTTCTGTTGAGAAGGGTGCTCCCTCCAACCCGTCATATATATGACCTTAAATCATTCCAGTGAAAGACTATCAAAATTAGGACAAAAATCTGAAATAACATCCAAGGCTGCAAAAGCATTGTTTATTTTATCCTGCAGTCTCAAGTCTCTATCAGATGACACAACCATATAATCACAAACATTTGAGGGTAACATGAAATTAACTGTGCAGAAATAAACTTCAACAACAAATTCTAGTTAAGGTTTGCTTTTGCATCAAATTATAGATAATGATTTCCCAAATAAATTAACATTTCCAGAAATTCGAAGTCCACAAGGTAATCCATAAGAACTTAAAATTTGGGAGAAAAATTGTTACTTTCTGTGAGTTCATTCAGCGAGAACATTATTGAGTAGCAAAAGGTAAGTGAAAGATAGACAAAATGAGAAATCCTAGCAAATCCCAAATTCATTAACATCTTCAGATCTTCTTGGGTATAAATTGGTGAGATTAAAATTTTGATATGGTGCTTGAAACAAATATTTGAAATAAAGAAGGGTAGATGAAACAAAATTCGAGCACCAACTAGTTGGTGTACGGTCATGGCTGAAAATTGTCAATGTGAACGTAGAAGGGTGATAAAAATGACCGCACAATACTGTAGACTAGGGACTATTGTTTTCCTATGAGTCGGGACTACTGTTTTCACATGGGAATCCATAGGAACTTTAAATTTGGGAAGAAAAAGCATTACTTCCTATGAGTTCATGCAACTAGAACATTATTGGGTAACCAAAAGATAGTGAAAAATGCAACCAAAATTACTAGCAAGTCAAAATTCATTAATGTCTTCAGATCTTCTCAAGTATAAATTTGACGAGATGAAGATTTAATAGGGTTCTTAAAATGAATCTATGAAATAATGGATGGAAACAAAATGCAATTCAGTACCAGCTAGGTTATGCACAGTTATGGCTGAAAATTGTCAATGTGAACTTAGGATGATAAAGATAACTGCAGAATACAGAAGAATCGGCAGAAAATATTTAAAATTCTGAAATTCTAGTAAAAAGGCTACTGATCTAGAAAATGACTTGGTTGACCAGACCGAATATTTGGAAAGAAATAGGATAGGAACAAGGATTAAGGTAAGATCATAGCAGCACATCAAATATAAGGAGAAGATAACAAAGGATGCAAGAGAGATTTCTTGACAAGTTTCTAGAAAGCAATAACAAAACAGCTGAAAACAAACATGTCCAAAGTAGCTAATAATTTAAAGTCAAACAAGAATTGAGGACTATGCAATTGTCACAACTGAACAAACTTGAGTTTTAAGCTTATGGAGTAGCCGAGGAAGAAACTTGAAGTCCAGCTTTGAAAAATGCTTCCAAAAGTTCTAGTAAAACTAAAAAAGAAAAAGAAAAAAACATTTACCAAACAAGGAAAACATCTATTCTAAAGTATCAATACTGTAGAAGATCCATCTCATCCGATATTGTTGTTGACCAATAAATGTTAAAGTTTCAGTAACTCATGTCAGAAATTATTGTTACCAACACCCCAAATGAACATTCAAAGACATTCTTTAGCACCGAATGGCATTAATTGAAAAGGTTTTCTGCACTAACACATCTTCCTCGCCTGTTTTATTGAGTCTTGAATGGTGCCATAAAAACCGGATATACGTATGGTGCATAAAATCGGATATATGTTTGTCAACTAAGTCAATAAAGTAGTACTTACTTATTAGAAGTTAACAAAATATTAACGTGAACACAAATAAAGTGAAGTAATGATAAGAAAAGTTCTACATAGCACAAATGTTGTTTCGAGACCGTGTAGAGCACTTCGTAATACACGTGCGTCATGTACGCTCCCTTCCCAATCTCCTTTGATGTAGACAAATCATGGAAAATTGCTTCAAATATTGACTGAAAAATAGTCCAGCAAATATGGCTGGAGCCGAGGCTAGTACATGAATTTTTTTTTAATGTTCAAATGGTAGTTGGCAAAAATTTTTTAAGTCACCGCGTTTACACTTTTTTTAAAAAATAATAATAAATGGCCGGAGTTATAGGTTTACGATTAGGGTGTAGGGCTTATCGTTAAGGATTATGGTTGGGTTTAGGGCTTTTGGGATTACGGTTTAGGGTGTAAGGTTGCAGAGTTAAGATATAAGTGTTTTAACATTTTAGGTTTTTAGTGGTCATTAGGGTTTAGTGTTTTAAGGGTTAGTATTTTAAGTTTCTAGGGTTTTAAGCAAAAGGAATTAAGGTAGTACAAATTGCACATATTCTGCACAAGGATTGTGTTTGGATTGAAAAATTTTGGATTTAAAAATATATCAACATAATTATCAAATGATCAAATGTACAGTAAGTTACACAAATATACGATTGAATGTACAAGTATACAGTTTATCGAACTTATAATTGTTCATCAAATTATCTAGTAAAACTATCGAATATACAATTTTTTTATTTGTGCACTAAATATCGCTAATGTCAATGTCAACCCTGGTCTCGAAGCGTCGATAAGCAACAAAACCTCTTGAGCCTCCTAGTCTCGCATCGACTACGCACTACCAGAGAATAAGCTAACAGTTCAGCTTCATTAGTCTTGTCATCATCATGTAGTGTTTCTTCTGCATAATTTGGTTCTTTGGTATGACCACTATAGTGATCGGCTAGAGAACGGTAACTGTAAATGTATCTGATATGATGATGGACTATGGTAGAGGTGGATGAGCTTGAGGTAGGCATGTGTGGAAGAGAACCCAGAGTTAAAATGTTAGATGGGTTTAGATTAGAAAAACTATTGGTCGAACCACTGAGGAACTGAAATATGTGGTGCAGGTCAGATCTAGTATGAAAATGCAGTCGTAATGGCCTAGTACCCAACATTAAAAGTACCAGTATGCATAGCGAAAGAGCTATATGCATCATACACACTAGCTCTACTCGTCGAAAGCGAGATCTGTGTAATATCATGTGTCGTATAGGCATAGTGATTAGCTAGAGTTCCCTACTCTATTTGTGCGTCTTCATCATGAACACCGTGCCTATGATGACATCTGTCTCTATGAGACTATTTGCTTTCCTGGTGAGGGATGAGTCTAATAGGACACTGCCCAATGTAGAGGCAGTAGTGTCCTGCCATGGAGAAAAGTCAACAATCATCGATCAAAGCGTTGTAGGTACTTCATGGACCCAAATTCCTCGTCTTGAATCGTCGTCTGAGCAAGATGAAAGTTTGAGTGGGGTCACTTTGATAGAGGTTAGACATTGACTCGAGTCCTATGCAATGCATGCTGCTCATATATTATCACAAATAAACACTAATTGTCAGCAATACGTCCATATGAAGTATCGGTTTGAATGCTAAAGCTAATAATAATAATAATAATAATAAATATGTACTCGAACTACCCACAAACACTCTGGTGCCCATCATGTCGAATCTGGTGAACGAGAGGTGTGACATATAAAATTGTGTGACAGTGATATTATTGCAGATACTCATTCAATGGTCGAAGTATATCTATGAACTCATTCAATGGTCGAAGTATATCTATGAACTCTCCTGAAACAATTGAATCTGCACGGTCATTCCAATAATAGATCTAATCGTTATGGAACTGACTCCAATCTTGTCCTGGGGAACTCAATAGGGCCAGTTTATGCAGCAGTTTGGAATGCAACAAGATATTTCACTGCTTGTCGACACTGATATTGAGGCATTGCATAAACTTGCTGTATCGAGACGGGATTGCAGTCAGTTTCCCAGTAGTTGCACCGAATACTGTAATGGCAGCACAGATTCGGTTGTTTCATGAGAGCCCACAAATATATTCCCACCATTGAACGAATATCTGCACTGGTACCACTGCCACACAATCCTATATGTCATACCTCCCATCCACCAGATTTGATATGATGGGCACTAGGGTGTTTCTAAGCAGTTTGAGTAGATAGTAATTATTAATATTAGCTTTAGCATTAAAATCAATATTATACTTGATATAGGAGAATTACTGACAATTTGTGATAATAGATGTGCAACATGCATCACATAGGACATGAGTTAATACCTAGCTTCCAGTAGGATGATCCTATTCAAACTTTTCATCCTACCCTGATGACGATTTGAGACTAGGCATTTGGGTCCAAGCAATACTTACAACGCTTTGATCGCATGGTTGTTGGCCCATCTCCATAGTAGGACACTGGCGCCTCTACATCACTGCCCAACGTCCCTCATCAGAGGCTAGCCAGACTTGTCCCTAGCTAAGTATGTGAATGGAAAATTCTTAAATGGACTTGATCCACAGCCGTACATATGAACCTTGTGGTCTAAAATAAAGCCACATAAGCATCCTAACATTACTTTTATACATCAACATGCATCGTTATACTTATGTGGCACTATTTTAAACCCTAAGACCACAAGTGAGGTTGTGGATCCAGTTTACCTAATAATCTCCTGCAGACAGATTGTCTCGTGGAGACAGATGTCGTCATAGGCATGGTGTTCATGATAAAAATGCACAAGTAAGGAACTCTGGCCGATCACTATGCCTATACGACACATGGTAGTACATTGATCCCGCATTCGACGAGTATAGCTGGTGTGTATGATGCATTTGGCTCTTTCGCTATGCATACTGGTACTATTAACGTTGGATGCTAGGCTACTACGGCTATGTTTTCATACTAGATCTGACCTGCACCCCATATTTCAATTCCTTAGTGGTTCGGCCGATAGTTTTTCTGATCTAAACCTGTCCAATATTTTAACTCTGGGTCCTCTTCAACGCATCCAACATTTTTTTTATTTTGAAACTTCTGCAATGCTTCACCAGCTTAGAAATTTACATGAGGATTAGTTATTTCTAAATCGATCAATGCTTCCATTGCTTTTTGATAGTTGTAAAGGAAATCATGTTGGCCAGTTAGTGCCAACAAAAGTCGGTGAACTGAATGATCTAGATACATTGGATCATGTCTTGTCACTGAAATGTGAAGTGATAGCCTCGATACAATTAATATAGGTCTCCCTAGTTCTCTTTTACTGTAGAAAAGGTCACTCTCGCCAAATTGTTCTAGTGTCTTTCTCTCATCTTTGCCCTTATTCTTTTTATTAGATTTGGGCACTACTGTTTCATGCTTTTCATCATCAGAATCTACAGTTACAATAATCATCTCCTTCCTACGTTGAGCCATTCCATACCCTATTCATGCTCTTCGTCAGTGTCCATTGGTAGCTGTGGAATCCTAAGCGTCGCGCCCCATTTTTCGAAAGATGAAAAAAGGGATTATGTTTATTCATTGGAAAAAGAGTGTAGGTTTTTGTAAAATGATTTTTTAGAAAATGCTTTATAAAAAGATAGTTTGACAAAAGATGTGATTTTTAGAAAATGCTTTATTTTGAAAACAAAAAAGAAAAGGACCTAAAATGGGACTTTGAAAATGCGACAGTTTTTGGGCCCGAAATAGAGTCTAAAAAAGGGTTTTTAGTGAAAAGGGAGTCGCCACTTGGTATTGAGTTTTAGGTGTACCAAGTCACCTAGAAAATATTTTATAAAAGGTAAAAAAATCGAGAATGATTTATTTAGAAAATGATTTTTGAGAAAATATAAGAAAAACAAGAAAACCCTTTTTAAGACAACTCCAGGTCTTTGAAAACAAGAGAAAAAGGTTCAGGAGTCACAATTGAAGAAAGGGAAGGCAAAGGCTTACAGCCTAAGGCACCCTTTCAACCTAGCCGAAACTAGTTGCGAGGTTTAGTCCAAATTTTCCTAATATAACCCTAAGATTTTATCACATTTGGATGCAACTATATGAATGCAAATCTAGTCCTAAAAATAGATATCCTTAAGGGACAAAATGTTCCATTGAGGTTTGGTCGGAATTATCGCATTAATTGCGAAACTCGAATTCTAGACCTCGATGGAGTCACGAGTATAGATGCAAAATGGAATGCAAAAAGAAAAGAAAATAGTAATATAGATAATAAGTGAACAAAGAAAGTGGGATGCAACATAACGGGTACGGGAGACTAATAGACTCGTGACTAGCTATTCCTACTCACGAGAGGGGGAACGGCATGTACGCCACCGCTTCCCACGTAAGTAGATGACTATTTCTAGTCGAAATCACACACAAATGACCTAAAATTCTATGTGTAATGTAACCTAAATGTCATGCACTGAATATATGTTTAAAATAGATAATAAGTGATAAAGTATATACAAAAATCATGCAAAAATGGAAAAAGGCCTAAAAAGAGAAAATGTGTGTGAAATGGCATGAAATGCACACGAGAAGTGATTTTAATACTAAAATGACCTAAGGGTCTAGCATTGGACTAAGCCCATTTTCTAGAAATTCTCCTACTAGTAGTTGGACTAGCGAAGAAACCGGAATTAACCACAACTAGCGTTGGACTAGTGTGGCGACGATACACATATATCATAATAAACAAGTAAATAAATAAAACATAGATTAAAGCAATAATCACATAAAAGCAGATAATAGCACATAGGAGCACATAGCACACTAAGCATAATATTCTAGATGCAAAGTCCTAGAGAAAGCGAATAAAACACATAAGCACATAGCACACATAGCACACAAAAGCCCTAACTATTACACCGGAGAAGCCTAATTACAATCTAAAAATGGAAAAAAATAAAAGATAACCTATCTAACCTATCTATTACATTTTCTATCTAAAATACATAAGCTTTTGTTAAATAGATAAAATATAAACTATCTATTACATTAACTATCTAAATACAAAATTTTGCTAAATAGAATATTACCTATCTATTACATTTCTTTGAATAATTAAAAATTAAATTCAAATAAATAACATGACATAAATAAATAAATACTCACACATGAATAAAAATTATAAGCACAAAGAGATACATAAAAAAAACATATAGAAAAACACATAGGAGCACGTAGGAGCTACATAAAGAAACATTGGAAGGATAATAGGGTACCTCCCATTCGAAGACTCGGTATAAATGCTAACAACAATGAACAAACTTATCAAGGTACCATTATTTAAATAAATAAATCATTAATTAAATAATTTCATATTAATCACTATAAACATGCCACAATAATTCAAAACAATTATAGCAATAATAAACAAAAATTAAAGAAAGCAATAATTAAATATTTAGGAAGAAAAATGAAAATTATTTAAGTAAAATAAATAAATAAATAAATAAATAAAATAAGAAAATAAAAATAATAAAAAATAAAATACAATAATACATACTTAAGCTTTTAGCACCCAACTAAGAATCACCAAAATAACTAAAAGAGAAATAAAGAAACTAATTTAAGCATTAATTAGACTAAGAAGACCAAATTTTAGAACATTAATTATAAATTTAATAAAATAAAAATAAAATGTGAAAAGAAATAATTAAAAGCTTTGAGGACTTAATTAAATCTCTTTTTTTTTTTTGGCAAAAATAAAATGTTCCAAGGTTTTGGATTAAAAATGGAAAATTTAGGCAACATTCTAGAGTGAAAAATGTAATTTATAACAAACTAAAGGGTAAAATTACAATTTCAAACCATAGTTAAGATAATAATATAATTTACAACGAATTTAAAAGGCTAAAATATAATTTCCAGCAAGCATAATGCCAAAAATAAAAATTTCCAGCAATACTTAAGGCCAAAAATGTAATTTCAGCAAACTTGGGGAGTGAAAATGCAATTCCAGCAACATTCAAGACTAACAATGCAATTTTCAGCAACATGCAAAGGCTAAAATGCAAGTTCTAACTGCTTGGGGGGCAAAATATAAATTCCTGCAACATTTGAGGGTAATAAAGTAATTCCAGCAAAGCATAATGGCAAAAAATGAAATTTCAGCAAAGTTGGGGGACAAGAATGCAACTTTCAGCAACATGAGGGACCAAATTTACAATTTCCAGCAACATTGAAGGGCTAAAAAATACAATTCCATCAAACTTAGGGGAGTAAAAATGCAAACCATAGTAAACCTAGGGGGTAAAAACGTAATTTCAGCAAAACTTAAGGGACAAAATTGCAATTTCTAGCAAGCTAAAGGGGCAAAATATAATTTCCAGCAAGTTAAAAACTAAATTGCAATTATTTTGGGCATAATTGAAAGGAACTACAAATTCTAGGGGTCAACTTAAATAAATAAAGGACTTAAATGAAGTAAACTAAAAGTATTGAAGGGCATAATCAAACAATTAAGAACTTAAGGGGGCAAAACGTAAATACATAATTTGCTAAAATAATAAATAATAAGTAAGTAAAATAAACTGACCAAAACTACGTCGTTTCATGCCAAAATGATGTAGCTTTGGCTAAGACTTTTTTTTAACCTTTTTTTTCTTTTTTTTTTCTTTCTTTCCCCGTTTTTTCTTTTCTCTCTTTCTTTCTTTTTCCTTGTTTCTCTCCTTTTTTTTTCTTTTCCTTCTTCTTCTTTTCTCTCTTCTTCCTTTCTTCTCCTGATTTCCCTCTGCTTCTCCAGCTTTCTTTCTTTTTCCCTATCTCTCGTTCCTCTCTCTCACGCTTTCCTTCTCTCTCTCATCGTCTTCTTTCTCGGCCCTCTCTATTTCTCTCTCTTTCTCTCTCGGCTCGCTCTCTCTTTTTTTTTTTTTTTCAAATACCAAATCATTATTTCTCCTTTTATAAATAATTCTTCTTCAACCTAAATCCATACAAATCAAACATAAACTTGGTCTATGCATAACAAAATGAAAGGAAAACCGTGAACCTTACCTGGAATCGAGCAGCAGAGGTGAGAGCGATGGTGGTGGACCGTTGGGCCGATGGAGGTGCTGGATTGATTGGTGAGTGAATTGTGGGATGGTGGCACCGATTTGGTGGTGGTGCGCTGGTGGTGGTGGAGCTTCGGCCGTCCAATGAGATTGAGGAATGGCCTGGTTGCAGGCTGTAGGCTTTTTTTTTTTTAGCAAGTGATAATTTCAGCTGTGATTGGTTTTGGTTTTTGCAGGTGAATTTTTTACGATTATATGGCTGATTTCGTAGGAATTGTTGGCAGTAAATGGTGGTGAATTGGGTTACTGGTGTGTGTATTGATTATGTGCTTGTGTGTGAATGCTACTGTGTGTGAATTTGTATTGTGTGTTTTGTGGAATGAATGTGCAAGTGTGTAATGTGTGCAATTGGTGTCTGATGGTAGTGTTGTGTGCAGTGTATGTGTATGTTCAGAGGAGAGGATTGTGTGTAGGTGTGAAGCTGTGTTTTTTGTGTGTCTATTTAGTGAAGGAGCCCAGAGAAGAGAGTGAGTGAAGTGTGTTTTTGTGTGTCTGTGTGGTGTTGCTGTGTCTATGTTTGTGTGTGAGTTGTGCATGTGTAATGTGTGTGAGAGTGAACTGGTGTGTGTGTGATGTGTGTGTGCTTGAAACTGGTATGGTATGTGTGAGTGTATGCTGGGTGTGAATGTGTGTCTGGTGTGTGTTGTATGTGTGCTTGTGGTGAAGGAGAGGCTGAGAGTTGTGATTGTGGGAATGGTGTGTGAGATTGTGCAGGTGAAGTGAGTGTGAATCGTGTAGTGTGTGAAATGTGCAAGTGAAGTGTGGAGTGAGTGAATCAGTGAGGTGTGTGCAAGTGCCGAGAGAGAAGAGAGGGAGAGAATGGTGAGTGTGTGGTGCGTGTCTGTTTTTTTATTTTTTGCCAAGAGAGGCCGAGAGGGAAGAAGAATGGAAGTGTATTTTGTGAATGCAGGAGAGTGATGATGATGAATGAACCAAAATTGAAACAAATCCGATGAAATCTGATGAATTGAGATGATGGGATTGAATGTTGATGATGAGAATAAGATGGAGTCGTTGGTATGGCTATAGAGTAACTGTTGTGGTTGCTGTAGCAGTTGCAACCTACTTTTTTTTTTTTTTTTTTGGTGTGGAAAATGAAACAAAATAAAATCAAACTAAATCAAATATACTTGGACTCCTTAAACATTAAAAACAATAATTAAAATAATAAAATCGCTGTAAAAATTCCATATTGATGGAATATTGCGAAAGGCGCAACATGTCACGAAAACTTACGAAAATGCAAAAAAATATCAAATGACTTTGAAAAATTACAAAAACTTCTATAGAGAATGCATCACCACACAAAACACATATACTAAAATTTTCACTTGACAATTTTAACATTAAAGTCTTCTTGGAAAATGTGCCTTTAATAAAAAATACAAAAATTAAATAAATACTAAATGATCTCTAAAAATCATGAAATTTTTACAACAAAGCTATAAATATAAAATGCATATGAAATCTTTTTTTTTCAAGAAAATTGTAAAAAAATATGTGCCTTGGAAAACGTGCAGCTAACAAAAAAATATAAAAATTCTAAATAATCACAAAATGACTCTGAAAAACATTAAAATTTGACAATTCACGAAAAAGAAAAAAATATAAAAATATGAATTTAGGAATTAAAATAAAATAAAAAGGTATTGACATGCTAAAATTACTATTTTATTCCTCATACAACTATTTAGACATAATTTACGCATTGCGATTGGCCCCCCAAAAAAAAAAAAATTACCCCCCAAATGAAATAAAAATACATATTTTTTTTTTATGAAGGGTGTGTTAAAATTTGGTGTCTACACTAAGCATATTTTCTTGTAGTCCTTGGTTCTGGATCACCTCACATAGCACGTGAAAATGCAAATGATATCTATCCCTTTAATAAGCATACTTTGGATCCTTACGAAAATGTGACATGAAAAAGTCAATTTTACCAATATTTTAAAATAGATTAGAAGAAAAATTAAATTATAAACTGATCAATTAAGAAATGTACCTTAATCAAACTCTCCCACACATTGTCATCTATAATCGGTAAGATCTAACGACCACCCAAGACCTATTGTTCTCATCCATAGTTCTTTGTAAAGGTTGGCCGTGTGCATAAATTTATTATATTTGGTTCACAATTGATCGGTGGTGTACGGCGTGTTATAAATGAGGTTTAATTTTTCTAGCTATGTAGGGCCGGACAATGTTTTGCATGTTATTTTGGTAGAGCATTTCCAACCTCTTGACAAAAAAGTAATATTTGTGCAAGAGTTATTTCAGTAGTGGATGTGCAATGTGCCTTTCTACTCCACTTGTTTCACCTCTATTTGGCTTTGGTTTTGTCATCTAATCATAACTACGACAGACACAAAAATACAAGTAAATTGAACAATGCATAACGTCGTAAATAGGAGAAGTATATAATGTTGACAAATAAGGAAAATACCTACAGAATAGCGTACGTCTTAAATCATGCAATAGTTAGTAATGCATAACTGTAAGTCGTTCTTGTCGCAAGAAGACGCAACTTGGCAATGGTGTACGCGCTCTTTACTAAATCTTGCAGGGAAGTACATGCAAATACATAAACAATCCGGGATGAGTTGTGTGTAGATTACAACATAACATATACAGTTGCATGCATAGAATATTTGCTCACCTCTATGCTTCAATCTTCTACTTTTCCTATAGGCGGTTAGTATATTTTGAAAAAATAGCCTTTCAAAAATTCTTTTTTCAATAATGAAAATTGCATAAATAAAATACATGAGTCATGACTTTATCCATGAATAACCAAACAACAAAATTACAATTTGACATAGGAGCATGAATTATTTAACAACTTTTCCTTTTTATTAAATATTAGCTTGGTTGACTTTTACAAGAAGATTGTATTATATTGTATATATTATTGACTTTACCTTTTGTTAGTATCTTGTAAGAGTGAGCTAAGCTATTATTTAAGAAAAAAGAAAATTTGTTAAATACTTCATTATCCCTATATCAGATCGTAACTTTGTTGTTTGGTCACTTATGGATAAAGTTATGACTCATGCACTTTATTCATACAATTTCAAAATTGAAAATAGAATTTTTGCAATGTTGCTTTGTTCAGGAAATTAACTATCTGCATGCCAAGGAAAAGTAGAAGATCGAAGCACACAGATGAGCAAAAATTCTGTGCATGCAACTTGTTACCAATTTTTTCAAGTATACAGAATCGTGACGAGTAATACAATGATGAGTAGAGTTCGTTTCACGAGGATTAGTTATTTAGCCACCTATCAACTCACTTTTATTTGTCTAAGGCTTCAATTAAACTTGATAAAATTGAAACTAATCTATTCCTAAATTAATCTAAAACTAAATTAAGACCAACTAAGTAGATTTAAATTGCAAAAGATGAATAGATATCATGAAAATCAACAATCCACGAATATTAGGAACTAACACTCAACCACAATCAGTTTAATTAGTTAACCTTGAGTTTTACAAAGGCATATATTCAACTCTCTCGGCATTTAATGACTAAACCACAGTCCAATCAACTGAAAAGCAAATTAACCCACTCTCATGGTGTTAACCCGCTAGACAATCAATGTAAAAAGGCTAATATAAGAAACTTCTATGAATATCTAATCACTTGTCACAATTCCTTGCCAAAAAACAACTAAATTGACAATTATAGATCTATTATGGTACCATCTCTCAATTTGCATCACAACATGAATTATAATTATGGTGGCTAGTCACAATTAAGTATTCAGAACAATAAACATCACATAATAAAATCATGGTTCACAAATTAATCAAAAGAACATCATGTTTAGAATATTAATCCCTAATAACAAATTTAGCCACCAATACTCAAACAATCCAAAACAATATAATCCATAAACACGGAAGAAATCATAAAAAAAGACAAGAGAAGAGTAAAAATCTGCAGTCATGAGTATTGATCTCCTTCTTGATGATTCTTGTGTTGTAGGGTGTTTTTCTAGGGTTGTCATTGCTTCTTGTTTGATGTTTCGTGTTTTTTTTTCCATTTTTGAGTGTTGTGGCTTCCAAAAAATCAAATTTTTTGTTGCAAAAAGAAAGAAATCTCAAAAATTGCAACTCTACTTCGTCACTACTGTTTCGATCGAACCAGATTTGATTTGCCTGAAACAGAATGCTGAAATTTGATTGCACTTGTTCCCCCTTGGCATTTACAATCTTCATCCAATTTCCTTTACTTCTACCTACCAAAAACAATACAAATTAGTTCCATTCTTCTAAAATAACTTTCGTCCAATACAAATTACTCCAAAAAGACTAAATTTCCTAATTAAAAACCACACAAATTACTCTCTAAGCACCTATTAATTGGACACACATCAAATATCCCCACACTTGGACTTTTGCTTGTTCTCAAGCAAACTAGTATTATCATTCAAATTTCAACAATCCAACCAAATTCCATCAACTAAGCCGAAGCATCCATCATTTAAAAAAAAATTTCCAAAAATCAACGTCAAACAGCTCGAGAACTAGGAATAGTCATCAACAAGGATAATCACACAAAATTGACACAAAAACCAAATCAGTAATAGGTACTACTTCAAACCACCTTAGTCTAAGAATTACGAAGTATCGTCAGAAAAAATTACATTGTAAAAGAACCATCAAAGTTATACAAGTAAGGAGTCATGACATTCACTTGAAAATATTAATCAAAAGGGTGCCAAATTCTCTATCTTTTTTTTGGGGGGGGGGGGTTGTGGGTGCGTTTTACACTCCATCCTACACAATGCGCAATTAACCTTACTTAAGACATCATTTAACCTTTTTATGCAAACCACTAAAATGGGGCTCATGAAACGACTTGGTTACTCAGTCAAATCACAATCTTAAGTAGCTACTAGCACTATTCATAATTTCAACCCATATTTCTAAAGGTCAAAATCAATAGAATAATTCAACTTCCATGATTTTTGCGCTTTTATTCACCACTTTTTTTTCTTCTTCTTCTTTTTTTTTATTGAACACCCTCATTCTTACAATCTCAAACACATCCTCACAAGCTCGACTTCAAACATGTTCTTCTACAATCAAATTATTTTGCAATACAAGGTAATTAAGAAATACTAAGTAATGAAGATTCCAACACTAAAGAACAAATAAAAAGCTTCATCTTATGTGTGATCACCATGTTACTAACTACTCATAGTTCTCAAAGCTAATAAAAAACTTCATCTCATAAACGTGCTAGTGATAGATACTTCAACCTAATGACTGAAATTCAATCTTCATGTTTTCATCCAAACGACCATCTTCATCTACTCAATAACAAGTCAAACACACAAATTTAGACCAACCCACTGCAAAGCCATAAAACTACAAGCATAACACTAAACATAAGACACAAGAACACACATTAATGGCACAAAAACATGACACAAATACAATACTTCAACAATTTATTCCACTAGTAGCTCTCCCTCCCCCCAACTTAATTTCTCAGATTGTCCTCAATAGGAGGACAAAGACACAAATAACACAACTACACATTATCCACATAATACCTAAACACAAATAGAAAAGAAATCATGAAAATTAAAAAGGAGGAAAGACAACACTCCCCTAGCTCATGGAGATGGAGGTGGTGGAGCGGAGACCCGAGAATTCAATATACTTCAATAATTTGAAGTTGTGATACTTTTGGTCGCTTTCCACATCCGACAAACGGCAATCAATTGAATCAAGTTGGGTCACAATCCTCCTATTAACATCCGTCATGGAAGTCAATTGATCACTCATAGTGCAGTTCATTACTTCCATATCATCAAGTTGGTGCAAAACTTGTCTCCATCCGGCCTTCTTATCTTCATTTGATTAAGCATGCATCTTCGCCTTCCCTTTCCCACCTTAAGCACTCCCCCTTTGTTGAGATTCAACTATCATGGTCTTGAGTGGCTCCACCATCGCAACATCTTGTTCACCCTCCTCATTGTCTGAAACAACATTCTGTCTCAAAGAACCACTTGCTTTGGTAGCCAAATGGGTCTTATAACATTGTCTATATAGAGCAAGTTTAAGATGCATACCAGGCTAAATAATTTTTGCGCATCTCAATGCTTCCACGTCCAAATAAAGGCTCTCATACCCCTTCAAAGTTGACACCTCAGTGTCCAAAATGCCCAAATGAATGGCCAATCTAGTGACTTGCCTCAATACAATTGTGCATTTGTGATGTTGACGCACATAGATGAAATTTTGAAAAATAATTGGCATGATCGAGACTCGTTGCTTCAGACCTTGCAAGCAATTCAATAAGAACAAATATTAGGCAGCAACTTTGTTTCCCTCTTACTTCCCCAGAATAGAATGATATAGAAATTTATGAAAACAGGAGTAGCATGATCATGAATAATGCCGTTGGGGGAATTATGAGGATTAAAGTTTGATTCACCCGTCAAATTCTTCCAACATAGCATAAGAAAAATCTGCACTAGGGTTAGGAATATCACTCTTAGAAAACCCAAACGCTTAGAACATGAGATCATAATCGATGACAACATTTTGACCAAGTATTCTACATTCTAATACTTTGTTATTTGCCTTGATCAAACTTAAGATTGGTATTAAATTCAAGAATTAAATCCCTGCAAGTATGATGAGGATTTTGCACAAACTTCTTAAGTCCCAACATTCCACAAAATTCCTCTATATTCTCCTTAAGCTCAAGTTTGTCTAAAACATCAAAATCAAGATATCTAGGAAGTGCAAAGTGTCTCTTGGTCAAAGAAATATACCTGTCATCTTCCTCTTCGGTGTAAATGGGAAATGAGGCACCATATTGGGAGGAGAGATCCTTGACTTCCATGGACGACATTTTCTCCTTCCCCTTCTTAGATGATTCCTTGGCTGCTCTTGTTTAGGGTCTAGGAGGCATGATTTTGCAAGAGGTTAGAATGGGTTTTAGGATTTGTGAGGAAATTTGGGGAAATAGGAGAGTTAGAGAGAGTTTTTAGGAGAGAAGTGTAGGTAGCAAATGGAGAGAAAGAATGAGGGAAGAGAAGTGAAAGGAAAAACAAAGAGAAAAAACTAGGGTGAGTTGGTGGGGTGTGGGGTCTAACATCGTCGAACTAGTTTGGTTTGACTTAAACAGTGACCAACAGGCCATTTTAACCAGGAAGAAAACAATTTGTTGCGATCAAACTGAACAAGTTCAACCGAAATAGAGACCAACGTACCTCCTGCACTATTTTTTTTTTTAACAAAAAGCATGCTAACTTCTTCTCTTCAAATCAAAGGGCTTGCAGCCTACAAAAGAAAGACAAAGATCAATGAAAACTAATGCCAAATTGATAAAGACAATTTAAATAATATCAAAAGAAAACTTGTAAATAAAGGAGATAGCTTGGGTTGCCTCCCAAGAAGTATTTGTTTAAAGTCATTAGCTTGACTTTTGCTATGCCATTAGCTAAGTGAGAGAAAGAAGAGAAACAATTTCCCTATGGTGATCCACGAGTTTCCCTAAACATGGCTTGCAATGATGCCCATTTGCTTTAAATAGCTCTCCCTTGGAATTCTCCAAGTCCAAAGCACCATGACTAAATACTTTTGTCGCTTTGAATGGTCCACTCCACCTAGATTTAAGCTTTCCAAGAAATAATCTCAATCTTAAACTGAACAACAAAACAAAATCTCCTTCCTTGAACTTCTTGGGAACAATGTGAGCATCATGCCATCTCTTGGTTTTCTCCTTATAAAGCTTAGCATTCTCATAAGCCAAATGTCAAATTTCATCCAACTTGTTAAGTGCAATGACCTCTTCTTACCAACTAACTTCATATCAAAATTTAGAGCTTTGATTGCCCAATGTGCACGATGTTCTAACTCGACTGGTAGATGACATGCTTCCCAAAGATTAACCTATATGGAGACAATCCAATAGGTGTTTTATAAGTGGTCCTATATGCCCACAAGTATCATCTAACTTATTGGCTCAATCCATTCTCCATTCACCATCTTCTCCAAGATTCTTTTTAATTCCCTATTTGAAACCTCCACTTAACAGCTAGTTTGGGAATGGTACGATGTAACTACCATGTTATGCACCCCATATTTCTTGAGGAGAGATTCAAATTGTCGATTGCAGAAATGCGCGCCACCATCACTAATAATTGCACGTAGAACTCCAAATCTTGCGAAAAGTTTCTTGAGAAACCGAAATACCACCTTGGCATTATTTGTTGTTGAAGCTATTACCTCTACCCATTTAGATACATAATCAACCCCTATTAAGATCTATTTGTTTCCACAAGATGATAGAAATGGTCCCATGAAGTGAATTCCCCATGCATCAAAAATTTTCATCTCTTGCATATTAGTGAGAGGCATCTTATTCCTTTTTGAAATATTTTCCACTCTTTGACACGATCACAGTGAGTGACAAATTCTCTAACATCTTGTAATAACGTAGGCCAATAAAACCCACTTTTCAAAAATGCTCAGCTGTTCTATGTGCTCCAAAATAACCAACATAGGGTGAACTATGACAATGGATAAAAATCTCTAATGTCTCCTCTGCAGGTGCATATCTTCGAATCAATCTATCTCCACAAATTTTATAAAGAAAAAAATATCCTCTCATAGATAGTGTTTGGCTTCAAACAAAAATCTTTTCCTTTGTTGGTAAGAGAATTCAACAGGAATTATCCTACAAGCTAGAAAGTTGACCACGTCAACATACAATGGTGTACAAATCTCATGAACTCATGAGAGACTCATCAAGGAATTTTTCATTAATTTTCATCTCTTCTACTCTACCTTCAACTATCCCTTCCGATCGAGAAAGACAGTCTACCACTATATTCTCTGAGTCCTTTTTATCTCTAATTTTGTTATCAAATTCTTAAAGAAGCAATATCTATCGATTTAGCCCAAGCTTCGTGTCTTTCTTGGCAAAAAGGTGTCCATAGCTGCATGATCTGTATAAATGATCACCTTTGTATCGAGTAGATAGGAACAGAACTTATCTACTAAAAAGGCTACCACCAACATCTCTTTTTCAGTTGTAGTGTAATTTATCTGAGCCTATGAAAGTGTACAACTGGCATAATAGATGATGTGCACTTTCTTGTCCTTTTTCTATCCTAATACACATCCTACTGCTTGATCACTTACATCGCACATGATTTCAAATGGTTGGGACCAATCCAAAGAAGAAATTATTGGTGCCAATACAAGTGCCTTCTTCAACATGTCAAAAGCACATAAACAAGCCTCATCAAAATGGAAAGAAATATCTTTACTCAACAAATTAATAAGAGGTCTAGCAATAAGAGAAAAATCCTTTATAAACCGTCAATAAAATCTAGTATGACCCAAGAAAGCACGAACTCCCTTAAGAGAAGTCAGAGGGGAAAGTTTCTCTATGACTTCAATCTTTGCTCGGTCTATCTCTATTCCTTCTTTGATAATATTTTGTGCCCCAAAACGATTCCCTTTTCTACCAAAAAATGACACTTTGCCCAATTGAATACCGAACATGTCTCTTCACATCTTCTCAAAACTTTCTCAAGGTTGGCTAGACAAAACACAAAAGAGTCCCCAAAGACTTAAAAATCATCCATGAAAACTTCCATTATGTCCTCAATCAAATCAGAGAATATAGACATCATGCACCTTTGAAAAGTAGCAGGTGCATTGCACAATCCGAACGGCATGCGTCTATAAGCAAAAGTACCATACGGACATGTGAATGTGATTCTCTCCTAATTACTAGGGAAAATGAAAATTTGATTATACCCGAAATATCCATCAAGGAAGCAATAATATGCATGACCCGCTATCCTTACCAATATTTGATCAATAAAAGGAAAAGAGAAATGATCCTTCCTTGTTATCGAATTGAGCTTATGTTAGTCAATGCATACTCTCCATCCCATTACTATTCTTGTTGAAATTATCTCCCCTTTTTCATCATCCACCACAGTCATCCCTCTTTTCTTGGATACATATTGAATTAAACTTACTCAAGAACTATTAGATATGGGGTATATGATACCAACATCGAGTAGCTTGATAATTTCCTTTGTTGACCATCTCTATTCATATTGGAATTTAACCTTCTCTGCCTTTGAGCCATAGCTTGACTTCCATTCTCAAACTTGATTCTATGCATAATCAAAGAAGGATTGATTCTCTTAATATCCGATATTTGCCACCCCATAGCTTTGATTCGCCTCTTTATTACCTCTACTACCTTCTTCTCTTGCTTCATGGAGAGTTTGTTTGAGATTATGATGGGTAAGTTACTCATTCTCCCAAAAAGACATACCTTAAATAAGTTCGTAGAGGGTGATTTTTCTGGGATATACGAGTAGGTCCTTCCATCCTCATCAAGAGTCCTAATTTTTCCCTACAGGTTGGATCATCATCAGCTTCTGTTTTGGGCGAACCAATTGGGTCGATCAAAACAGAAGGTTCAGTGAAAATTTTTATCTTTCCGCTCTTGTTCAACTTGATGTTCCTCTTTAACACACTTATTCACAACATCTATCAGCATCCAGGGCTCATCTTCAAATGGATTTTTCATGACCTTGGACATATTGATTTCAACCTTCTCAGTCACCAATTCACAATGTGAGCTTCCCTTCATGCACATCCACCAATGCTCTTCCGGTGTTCATAAATGGTCTTCCAAAAATCACAAAACACTCTTTATCTGCTTCAAAATCTAAAATCACGAAATCCACTGGGATTATGAATCGGTCCACCTTAACAAGAACGTCTTCCATAATTCCATATGGCTTATTAACCAAATGATCTGTTAATTGCAACAACATGGAAGTATTTTTGATATCTCCTTCCCCAAGCTTCCTGAAAATAGACAAAGGTATCAAGTTAATACTGGCACCTAAATCACACAAACATCTAGGAAATTATAAATTACCAACTGCACATGGAATTGTAAAACTCCTTGGGTCTTTAAGCTTAGATGGTAATTTGCTCGTTATAATCGAGCTACAATGTTCGATTATAGAAACTGTTTGATTGTCATCCTAACTTCTTTTGTTTGTGATTAGGTCTTTGAGAAACTTAGCATAGTGAGGCATCTTCTTTAAAGCTTCAACAAGTGGCATATTAATTTGAAGCTTATTAATTTTCTCCAAAAACTTTGCAAACCATTGATCAAGTTGGTGCTTCATCAATCTTTGAGGGAATGGCAATTTGGGTACATATGGAAGAGGTAGCTTCTTTACTCGAGCCCTTTTTTCTTCTTGCATTTTATCCTCCTCTCGTCCTTGCACTTCTTCCTGGCCTCCTTCTTGCTTTTCTTGAGGTGGTGACAACCCCTTTCCACTCTTTAAGTGTGATTGCCTTGAGTTGCTCCTCTGTGTTCACTTTAGTGTTGCTAGGAAAACTTCCAAGATTCCTCGAAGACATGGTATTAGCTAGTTGCCCAATCTGAACCTCCAAATTATGAATGGAAGAGGCATGGTTCTTCGTTACTTGATCAAATTTCACTTCTATCCTTCTTTGGTTTTCATTTTGGTTGGCTATCTTCTCACCCAATCCTTCCATTAACTTTTCATCTTGGCATTAAAAGATGATAGCCTATCTTGATAAGTAGGTTGTTGAAATTCTGGTAGTCCTTGTTGCCTTGCCATGTTAAAATTTGAATTTCCAATGTTGTTACTCCAAGATAAATTAGGGTGATTCCTCTACACCGAATTATAAGTATTGGAGTATGGATCATTACTTGACCTTCCTTGTACTGGAGCTCCTAAAAAATTGACTTGCTCGGGATGATGAAAACTTCCAATACCACATTCATTGCTACTATGTCCCATATCACCCCAAAGCTCACACCTTGCGTGAATAGCTGCAATAGGATTTGATAAAACTCTTAAATCATTTAGTTGCCTTATTAAATTGGCAACTTGAGTTTGTAACGAGGTCATTGGGTCCATAGCAAGAATTCCCTTTTGCTCTCTTACATTAATATGTCTTGCTATTTCCGTTAGCCACAAATAATTGTTATTGGCCATCGCCTCAAGAAACTCATGTGCATCATCCGTGGTCTTTCTCATCAAGGAACCTCCAGTAGTGGCATCTATTGTCCCCCTTATGGTTGTATTCACTCCATCGTAAAAGGTTTGAATCAACAACTCCTTAGGAAGATTATGACTGTGGACAGCTTCTTTGCAACTCCTTAAAACGTTCTCATGTTTCATAAAGTGACTCTCCCTCTTGTTATTGAAAATTGGTAATCTCTTTTATGATTCTTTCTATCTTGGCAAGAGAAAATACTTTGCTAGGAACACTTGAGCTAATTGCGCCCATGCTGTGATAGATTGTGGCGGTAAATATTGGAGCCAAACTTTAGCCTTATCCCTCAATGTGAATGAAAAGAGCCTTAACTTGATTGCATTATCTGACGCTCCATTGATGTTAAATGTGTCACAAATCTCCAAAAAGTTAGCTACATGAGCATTGGGGTATTCATTAGCTAAGCCATAAAACTGCACAGTTGCTTGCAGTATTTAAATCAGAGATAGTTTAATCTCAAAAATGTTCGCATTGATTGCCGGTCTTATGATTCCATGTGGAGACCCATTCATTCTCGGCATTGAAAACTCCAAGAGAGTCCTTGGTCGCTCTTCACTGTTATTCTCCCTAAGTCCTTCCTTCTTGCTTCTCTTTCTTAATTTCTCTCAAATATTTGGTGATCTCAAATTTGTACTCCTCAAGTTGCTGGTTTGCTCATCAAGTATTGTGCATATACCAAACCACACCTATTCAAGAGAACAAAAATCTATATTAATTAAAATAGAAAATAAAATGATTGTACATTAAATCAAGCAAAATTAAACTAATTTTGATGTTAAACAAACTTAATCCCTAACAACGGCGCCAAAAACTTGTTGCCAATTTCTGCAAGTATACAGAATCGTGACAAGTAATACAATAATAAGCAGAGATTGTTCATACGAGAATTAGTTATTTAGCCACCTATCAACTCACTTTTGTTTGTCTAAGGCTTCAATTAAAGTTGATAAAATTGAAACCAATCTCTGTCCTAAATTAATCTAAAAATTAAATTAAGACCAACTAAGAAGATTTAAATTGCAAAAGACAAATAAATATCACGAAAATTAACAACCTACGAATATTAGGAATTAATACTCAACTACAATCAATTCAATTAATTAACCTATTTATTCCAATGCTTTGTTATGATCCGAGTCATTCCAAAAGCATCAATTAAACTCTCTCGACATTTAATCGACTAAAGCTTAGTTAAATTAATTGCAAAGCAAATTAACCCACTCTCATGGTGTTAACCTGTTAAACAGTCAATCAAATAAGGCTAATATAAGCAACTCTTATGGATATCTAATTACTTATCACAATCTCTTGCCAATAAACAACTAAATTGATGATCGTAGATCTATTATGTTACCATCTCTCAATGCACCACACAACATAAATCATAATCATGGTGGTCAAGCATGATTAAGTATTAAGAATAACAAACATCACATAATAAAAGCACGGTTCATATATAGATTGATCAAAAGAACATCATGTTTAGAATATTAATCCCTAATAACGAATTTAGCCACTCATAGTCTTACAAACCAAAACAATATAATCCATAAATACTGAAGAATTCATAAAGAAAAGAGAAAGAAAAGAGTAAATCTACAGTCCTGAGTCTTGATCTTTTCTTGATCTCTTTCTTGATGATTCTTGTATTGTAGGGTGATCTTCTAGGGTTGCCATTGCTTCTCTTTTGATATTTCGTGTTTTCACATATTTATGAGTGTTGTGGCTTCTAGAAAATTAAGTCTTTGAGCTGAAAAAGGAAAGAATTCGCTAAAATTGCAACTCTGTTTCGTCACCACTATTTCGATCGAACCAAATTCGGTTCACCCAAAACAGAATGCTGGAACTTTGACTGCACTTATTCCTTCTAGGCACTTTCAATTTCATCCAATTTCCTTCACTTCTACCTACCAAAAACACTACAAATTAGTTCCATTCTTCTAAAATAGCTTTCATCAAACAAAATTACTCCAAAAAGATCAAATTTTCCTAATTACAAACCACACTAATTACTCTTTAAACCCCTATAAATTTGGACACACATCACAACTGTATACATTAAATTATAATCTATGCACAGTTCACTCCTAACTGTTCATATGTTGCATACGCTTCCCAGTGAGGTTTGATAAAGGACGCATACAACATTGCCAAAATTGCATTTTCTAGCGACGAGAACGACTTACTGTTGTGTATTACTAACTATTGCAAGGTATAAGACGCACTCTAATCTGTATGTATTTTCCTTATTTGTCAACATTAAAATGCGATGCGTATGACGTTATGCATTGTTTAGTTTATTTGTATTTTATGTCTTACTTAATTACAATAAAATGGCAAAACTAAAGCCAAATAAAGGTTGAACAAGTAGGTTAGACACATTGAACATCCACTACTACAATGGCTCTTACACAAATGTTACTTGATTACAAAAGGTTGGAAATGCTCAGCTAAAATAATATGCAAAACATTATCCACCCTAACATAGCCAAAAAAATTAAACCTCATTCATGACACGTTGTATACCTCCGATCAAGTGTGAATCAAATATAACAAATTTATGTCCCTAACCAACCTTTACAAGGGTGAGAACAACAGATCTTGAGTGGTTGGTAGATCTTACCGATTATGAATATCAATGCGTGGGAGAGTTTGATTAAGTTACATTTCTCCACTGTTCAGTTCATGATTTGGTTTTTGCTTCTTATTTATTTTAAAATATTAGTAAACTGACATGTCACATTTTCAGAAAGTTTCGAAATATGCTTATTTCAAAGACAAACGTTATCAGCATTTTAACCTACCCTTTAGAATTGAGGGACTAGTGAACAATATGTGCAATATTCCACACAGCCGCCTAAGGACACTATGAAGAGCATAAATAGAGTATGGACTGGTGCCAATGTGGAAAGGAAAAAGTTACTGTGACTATAGATTTTGATACCGAAGTACACGTAACAGCAGTGCCCAAATCGAATTAAAAAAACAAGGCAAAGGCAAGAAAAAAGACAACAGAACAATATGGCGAGGGTGGCCCTTTCTTACAGTAAAAAAAAAGCTAATGGGGCCAATATTAAGTGCATCGGGGCTGTCACCTCACATTTTAGTCCCAAGACACGATCCAGCATGTCCAGATCATTCAGTTCACCAGCCTCAACTGGCACTGCTGACTAACATGATGACCCTTACAACTACCAAAAAACAGTGAAAGCACTAATCGATTTAAAATAAATTATTCTAATGTAAATTTCAAAGCTAGTGAATCATCGTTGAATGGTCAAAATCGAATCATCCTCCTTGTGTTTCACACTGAGCATAGGAGGAGTGGGGCTTTAAGCTATTAGGATGTTAACATGTAGTTTGATTCCTTTGCCTTTTTTGGGTTCATAGCAGTGACTTATCAGGCGTTGTTGCTGCGTAAGCATATTGCTTTGTTAAAACAGATGCTATTTCATGCAATTCTCAAGTTGTTAACTTATTAAATATTTCTATTTAGTTTATGGACATGCCGTGTGGCTTTGTGGACATTTAGTTCATTTGATATTTTTTTTTTCTAAATATGTATCAAATTTCAATTTATGATAAGGTGGCAGTATTTGGATATAAGCTATCCGTTGTGACATTTTACAAAGTTTATTTTCATATGTAACGACACTGGTTTTGATTGAAAATGGATGTTGAGTTGTTTATGTTTCCTTTTGTTGTCTTGATTGAAAATAGCAATAAGATTAACTGCTACTACATTTTTATTACTGTGATTAGGTATAGCCATGTCACATCTATACAATATTCTATATTTTAATAGTAATAACACGGACATTGATAACAGTGATGATGATATTGCCAAACTAAATTGAAGAAGATGATGATTTTTACCTAACTATAGCTGCTTTCACTCTATTAGGCCCGTTTGCAGAGCTACATTGCATGAACTAGGTTCCTTGAACATCGAGTAGGACTAGTGCACTCAAATGTCAACACTAGACTGCTGAACTAATTAATGGACATCATAACTGAATTTTTTAGAATATCTGAATGGATGCTCGCATGTTTTTGCAATTGTGTAGCTTGCTGCGCGATGACAAGTTGATCAAAGAGCACCCAAACAAAAAAGTATCTAGTGAGAAAGTATTGGCAATTGCAATCGTCTGCATGAGCCATGACTTAATTAAGGACAATCAATCGCCATATACATCCATTAATAAAAGGTCAAGTACGTTTTGCCATGTTTATTACCATGCCTCAATATGTTAGCGACGTACATCCCTTAATATGTTAGCGACGTTTTGCCCTACTTATTATCAGGCCTGAATCGCCATATACATCCCTTAATACGTATTATGTATTAATGTTCTTGCCTGATTTTGAACCGCGTGAACCGCGTGTTATGCAATGAATTCTTTACAGAAACGTGTCAAACAGGTTCTACCTTATGTTTTCCATGCACTCCAAAACTGAAGTTTAACGCGATAATGCAACTCTCAGAGAACTTTGCAATCTTAGAATCAAAATATCATACACATATGCATAAGATTCCATAAATTCATCCCCGACATCAAATCATTGACATGAAAGCATGATGAAAGCAACTTGCTTTAAGCTTAATTAATCAGACTATACATTTGTTTCACTCCTTGCCACAAATAGCAATGGGAACTATAGCACGACAAAACTTACTTTCTGGAAGCAAACACATTTTCAGATGCAGGCTCATCAGAAACATTATCTGCAGTAGGAAACAAAACTTTTTTACATAAATTCGAGTTCTCAAAACAGAAGGCACTGAATGAGAGAGCCTCAATGTTATCCTCTTACATCAAAAGGAATTATTAAAGTTCAACATCACCCACATTTTGGAAGCAAAAATGTCTCCGAGCACAGGCTTATCCCAAAGATCCATCTGCACTAAAACCAAGAATTAAAGAAATTTGAATTCTGATTTAAGAAGACAAAAGAATAAACAGCCTTAACATTTAATTAAAACATATCATCCC
>CM045553.1:26809237-26883417 GCA_024721245.1 Mitragyna speciosa | reverse complement strand
TTTTTAAAAATCTTTTGAGATTTGGTTGTTAAAAAAGATATTAATTTTTTAATTTTTATTTTCTAATCTAAACTAATTTCTTATTTATTTTCTTAATTAAATCCCTCAATTTTTTCTTTTTTCTTCTTTTTTTCTCTAGTTCCCCTAGCCCCTTTCTCTTTTCCTCATGCCGACCCCCTCCCTCCTCTCCCTCCTCTCTATCTCTCCCTCTTCTTTCCACCCACCACCCACCATCCACCACCCAACTGCCAACCACCATCCACCACCATTTGTGTCTTAGTCCCACCACCCATCACCCATTGCCTCCCTCTTCTCTCTGCCTCTCCACTCCTTCGCCCCTAACACAATCGCCCCTCCCTCTCTTCCTCTCTTTCTATGTTTCTCCCTGCCACCAACCACCGCCTCTCTACCACCTCCTCTCTGACCCTCGACCATTTTCTGTGATTTATCTTGTTGATTTTGTTTTGGTGGTGATTTTGGTTCTGTTTTGGTGGTGATAACGATTTGGTTAGATCTGTGATTTGGTGATTGTATAGTGGTGGTTAATGGCTGTGGAGGGCTATCATGCTGGTGGTTTTTGGTGGCCATCGGTGGATTTTTTTGGTTTGGTCTTAGTTAACTCGGATAACTCGGTATTAACTCGGCCGATTTTCTTCGACTCGGGAACAACTCGGTCCGAGTCAACCAATTTTCGGCGAGTTTTCGGCAGTTCTCCATTTCCAAGTAATATCAGAACGGTCTCAGAGCGAAAGCCTCTGTTCCGATGACGACTCGGCCGAGTTTTTGAACCATGGATACAACACATTAGACAAGAACACTTTGAACTTATCACTTTTTAACACTTGAAACTCTACCTCTCAAAAATTCAACTGCACCTCCCAATACCACTTGGAGTTATTCCATTTTACACCTTAACTCTTCTCTTCCGGACCCGCTACACTAAATCAATTGATTTATGCGTAGCAAACTGACTGAAACAAAGAAATTCTATTGGTAATTAGAACACTAACGCAAGTTTGCAGTCTGCAATAATAATATCCACAAATCTAAGGATGTGGCTCTCCATATTTCTTGTTAAGGAACTCTTAAATCCTTAACAAGTATAGTTTTACCACCCAAAAACAAAAAAAAGGCTTACTGCCCAAAATATGTAATATGGAAATGGAAATGTTGCAAAATACAGATAAACTGATTTTTCCACATTGCGACAACATGGAACCAGTAAGTATCCAAAGGTAAAGCAGCCTTTTCGGTAAGTTTGAATAAAACCAGACAATTTTATAGCCTGAAATGAAAATTAACTAAAAACGATAGAATTACGATAGAGGTAAATCTATGTGAGATCTATTACACGTACCTGCCCTAAAATGTTCATTTTTTTGCCTTGTATAATAGGTTCAGGTTAAAATGTCTTTAGGAGCAGAAAGCTTTTTCCTGAAGTGCCGTAACCTTTGAAAACCTCAGGAGGAACTCACTTTCATCTCTTTGTACTCTTCTTCATGACTTATCAATGCAAATCACTACAAAAGGATAATTTTTTCTTCTGCCAAACAGCAAAAGTTTTCATGTCAAAATATTAAAATAAACAAATATTGTAAGTTTACTAAAGACAATACAGTTGAATGCAGGGTATCACATTTAGTTTGCTACCCCTCCCTGTAAAACTGCGCTGATGCTTCTTTTCCTCTTTCGCCTAATCAAATCCAATCTAAATATGCATGAGAAAAGATATGCATGGACTACGCTGCACTTTCTTGTCCAAACAAATTAAAAGTTTCAATTTCTATGCTGTCTATTTTCATTAACAGTCACACAAGAAAATGAGTTTTCAGAAAAGCAAGAGAATTTTGAAGATTTTCATAACGCAAAATAACCCTACAGACATGTTTTTGAACTTATTCTTAGATCAAACCTCAAAACTCAAAACTATACAGTATCATCATTTTTTCATGTTTCAATAAGCATACATAAGATGAACAAAATCTCAATCGGTTATCTAATAATATAACTTGGATGTTTACTTCCAACATCTGTTCTTTAGATATCAATATTTTATTCAATTTCACAGGCAGTAACAGTCAACTAAATGTTAAGAACAGTTCTATCTACTCTAGCTCTTAATTACTTCATAGTGGCACTAGATTTGAGATAACATACTGTAACAGAGGCATGCTTCACGCATGAAAGTAGAAACTTCTACTAAAAAATTAGGATCAATGAGGATACTGTTGGTTTTGTATTAAAGCCAATTAATTCTAAAATTATAATTTATATTTATTACCAAGTGATTAGGAACCTAAAGGGTCACACACAATAAAACTAATTCTTGAGTTAAATTGATTTAAATAATTATATGATAATTATGGGATTAATTTGTGAGATAATTAATCTTAAGGGCTTATTAACTAAATAGAGGAATTATAGTAGTGGAATAATTTCCTTTTGAAGGAAATTAAAACCTACTAAATATCTGATTTGGTAAGATATCCTAATAGGTAAGGGTTACCTATTACCGAATTTTTGTTGGATAAGATAACTTAATTATTACTTTATAAATAAGTCCTAAACACCAAGACTTGACATAACATATAAAATATAACGTTAGAAAATTAGAGAGAGAAAAATAGTTTTCTTTTATATAATTTTCTTCACGTTAAGGACGTGTCAAGTGGATCTAACATATTTATTTGGTGTTGATCAATCCTGATGAGGATCCCAAGAAGGTGTTCGTGTGGATACCTTAGAGGCCAGACACTTGTGCAGCTTGTGATTGTCATCGTTATCTTAGGTCAGATTAATTTTTATTTACGTTGCCAAAAAGGTACATTTTCGATTTTGTATAGATAATCAATAATATTGATTAGAAATCAATCTTAAATTCTGCTGCGTCAAATTGTTTTGACATATTGATTTCCTTATAGTGGTATTAGAGCTATGTGTTTGATTATCTGTACATTATTTGTAGTCATGAATAATTATTGGTATGTATATATGATTTAATTGATAAATTTGAGAAGTAATATTTTGAAAATTTGTTTCAAAATAGTTGAACAAATTTTCTTGAAATTTTCATTATTTTGTGGAACGAAATTTTGAAAATTTCGTTTTCATTAAAATATTCGGGCACTGTTCATGAAACTTGAAAATTGTATTTTCTGAAAAATCAAATTTCGAGTTACTGTTCATCAAACAAAATTTAAAAAAAAAAGAAAATTATTTTCTGGATTTTTCGTTACTGTTCAAAAAAATCTTGAAAATTACTTTTGGGATTTTTGAATTTCTGTTCAAAAAAAAGGGGGCCGTTTGACTTGCCGGAATTTGTTCCGGCAATCGAACAAACCCACCCCAGGCGTTGTCACCGGAAAAAGCTCCAGTCTTATAAACAAAGGAGGCGCGGGTAAGGCTCGCGGCCTGCGGCCAAATCGCGTAGGTCGCGCGACCAGAACATATCTGGCCGTGGCCAGAGCATCGTACCACACCGCATGCCTTCCCCTCTGGCACAGCCTCACCGTGACCAGAATAGTTCTGGTCACACATAGCCCGGCGAAGTTTAGTTGCCAAGGGCTCTTATCAGCCAAAGATTTTGGGGGTGGATGTCGGCCAAATTAGACCTGGACTGCATTGGCACCGGAGAAGAAAGTTTCAGATATGGACATGGCCGGATGGGATCTTGGCCATGCCGCAACCGGAGCGACGGCCGAAGTCAAGGCGCGATGCCTACAACCAGATTTTTCCCAATCGCCCGCCCGATGAGATCCCACGTTGACAGAATTGCTCTGGTCACTGTGGAATAGACCGGCTAGAGCAAAATCTGGCCGGATATATACCTAATTCGAGCTCGTCGGACGGAAATTTAGATATGGCTGGATGGTGATCTAGCCGTTGGGACCGGCGCTGGAGAGAGAGATGTGAGAAAGAAGAAGACACTGAGACGGCGTCGTTTTTTGGAGGAAATCATAATCCCCTCAAACGATGTCATTTGACGACATTCAAAAAAAAAAAAGGTTTTCTGTCACTTAGTCAACAAGCGTGTTTTGACCACGCCAGGTACAGTAGAAACGACGTCGTTTGACGACGTCATACTCAAAAAAAAAAAAAAAGGTTCTGGTCAAAAAGGCTGTTTGACCGTGCCTAAAAGGAGAAAGGTTTCCTTTTTGCAATTGTGCCCTTTATTTTCTTCCTTTCTTTGTTAATTGGCCCAATAATTTTTGTTTTAATTATTTTTTAGCCAAAAACTTCTCAAATAATTCAATTGAATCAATTCTAATATGATTAGAATTAATATACATATAGATTCATGATTAGAATTTTATATATTCTTTTAATGTGATTATTTGAATATTATATGTGATTTATAATTGATAAAATATTAAGATTTATTTTATTTGCATGATATATCATATGTGATTTTTATATTTGATAAAATAATATGATTTATTTAAATTGCATATTGTATGCTTTATTTGATCAAATATATTTTTTCTTTTTCACATATGATATATGTGCACGATGAGACCATAATTTATCCCTCAATAAAAAAAAAATTAGATCACTTCCATTATTATAGTATAAATAATTCTTGTTAGGATAACTTGTTGAGCTAACTCAAGGTTATTCTACCAGAATATTTGTTACTATGAGATATGATCTCTGAATAATGGTTTTGATTTAAATAAAAGAAATATATCATAGCTATTATTATAATTTAAACAATTCTTGTTAGAATAACTTGTTGAGCTAACTCAAGGTTATTCTACCTAGAATATGTTTACAGATGAGATATGATCTCTAAATAATAGTTTTGATTAATTAAAAATATTAAATCATGAATAGTTGCCTTCCATTATTATAGTTTAAACAGTTCTTGTTCGGATAACTTGTTGAGCTAACTCAAGGTTATTCTACCTAGAATATGTTTATACTATGAGATGTGATCTCTGAATAATGGTTCTGATTTAACAAAAGCTCATGGCTTGTTGAGCTAACTCAAGGTCATGTGTCTTTGAGGTAAGGAGTTAGGAGACATATGTGATATGTGTATCAAGAGTTGATACCTAACTATCTAGGAGTTACAAAAGTTGCAATTGGTAATTGTTACCTACCTATTGAAATTATTTTTGATTTGTTGAGCTAACTCAAGATTAAAAATAATTAAAATGGGATCCTAGCCCGCTAAGAATTTTATGAAAATTCTTGAATTAATTATGAGGGATATTAATTTGAATGAAATAGTGGGAGCAAAACCAAAAATTTTATGTCCATATATAATTTTATTTTGGTTTTGCTTATTGCATAAATATAAAGTCATATTCTATCTTTAATTTCTAGTTGTAGAATGTATAGTCACGTGAACACATAACCCACCTTTTAGGACTCCATTTTAATTGAAATTCTTGGACTAGGATAAAGCTTGAGAATAGTTCTTAAGTATACAAATATTAGATTGTCCTTGATACCCTGATTCTATTTGTATAGGAATTCAAGGGGCACTTTATTACTTGTCAAGGGGAAACCCAAGGCTAGTCTTGAGAAGGCCTAATATCCTTGACAAAGTATAAAGGTGTGATCAAATAAACAAGTCTATAGGCATGTGTTTCCTATCTAGAAACAATTAGTATTGGAAAGCAAATTGTATGGCTCATTTAAAGATTTAGAAGTCAACAAGACTTGGTAAGACTTTGACTTCTAGCATGTTTATGATTGAGATAAAGTAATCTACTAATTAAGATTCTTGGGTATTAGATATTGGATTTGGATCCCATATTTACACAAATATGCAAGATCTTAAGAATAGTAGATTATTAGCAAAGAGAGAAGTTAAGCTATGTGTAGAGAATGGAGCAAGAGTTGCTACATTAACCAGTAAGAACTTACACACTCTCTTTGCCAACTGGACTCATTCCTAGAATTAAAGAATTGCTAATATATTCTAGTGCTTACAAAGAACATAATATCTATATTTGCATTAGATGTGAATAGATATACCACTACTCAAAAGAATAAATGTTGTTCTTTTTGTGTAATGACGTTCTAAGTAGTACTAGTTTATTAAACAATAGCTTAAATATTCTCGGTTTTGATAAGTCTATTTTCAACATCGACATTAAGAGACAAAACTTGATATTTTGAAGCAATTTTATCTTTGGCATTTTAGACTTGGTCATATAAATAAGAAGCGTATATCCAAGTTACATAAAGATGTATATTTGGACTCATTCAATTATGAATTCTATGAGATATGCGAATCTTATTTACTTGTTTAAATGACCAAGACACCTTTTATTGAAATGAAAGGTAAATGTGCTAGTGATTTTTCTTGGGCTTATTTTGTGGCCCAATATCGATCCATGCTAAGGTAGTTTCTTATACTTCATCACTTTCATGAATAACCATTTTAGATATCGTTATGTGTATCTTACGAGATATAAATTTGAGACCTTTGAAAAGTTCAAGGCCTTTAGGCCTGAAGTAGAGAAACAACTTAACAAAAGTATTCAAACACTAAAATGTGATTGAGGTGGAGAATACTTGAGTCACAAGTTTCAAAATATCTAAAAGATGAGAATTGTACTCTATTGGATATAGTACATTCCGTGATGATCCATGTTACACTTCCAATCTACTTTTAGAAATTTGCCTTAAAAATCGTCTCCCATACACTCAATCTAGTTCCAACTACAATTCATTGATACCGCCTCATATAAGATATGTATGGTAAGAAACTAATTCTTAGTCACATGAGAATTTGAAGATGTTTTGCTTATGTGAAGCGTCACATCAGACAAGTTTGAGACTGAGTCTTATAAATTTTTATTTATGGGGTATTCTAAAGAAAGTTTAGAATGCTACTTCTACAATTGCCTTGAGCAAAATTGTTTGTCTCAAGACATGCTATCTTTCTAGAAAAAGCGTTTATTCTTGAAAGAGGCAATAGGAAGTAAAGTAGAATTTAAAGAAATTTAAGAACCGCAAATTAACAAAAATAACAGTTGGAACCTGAGCTTAAGCCATATATTGATGAGGCGCAAATGGAAGCTCGAGTTACACAAAATCTTCATAGTTTTAGTAAAGTATATCATTCTCTTTAGAGATATAGAGTTCTCATAAATGAGAGTAATGATGTGCTAGTCATAATTGATGACGGGTTTTACTTGCTACAAAGAGGCCATGTCTTATGTAAACTCTTTGAAGTGGCATAATGCCATAAAATTCAAAATGGATTCCATGTCCGACAACAAGGTATGGACCTTGGTCGAACAACCCAAAGGGGTAAAACTCATAGGGTGCAAAAGGATCTTTAAAAGAAAGATTGGCATAGATAGTAATATGATTACTTACAAATCAAGAAGTTAGAACATTCGTTTTGGTGGGATGGTCAAAGAGTTTGATTTTTCTCAAAAACGAAGACGAGCGTTATGTATACAAGAAGGTGAGTGGGAGCACTGGTTTTTCTTAACACTTTATGTGTATGACATATTGTTGTTGAGAGAATTTGTACATGAAACATTAGGAGAGAGACAACCTAATTTTGAAAATTAGATCAATAAAGATAGATCTAAGAGGTTACTTGTTCTCTCAATTTACGTACATAGACAAGATGCTAAAAAAGTTTAGTATGGAGCAATCAAAGGAAGGGTTTCTGTATGACATGAGATTACCCTTTCGAGAGACATGTGTCCTAAAACACTTGTCGAGATTATAGCATACAAAAGATCCCTAAGCTATTGCAATAAGATTTATAAAGTATGTTATGCTATGTACAAAATCTAATGTCTCCTATGCGCAGAATGTTATGAGCAAATATTAATCTAATTCTGGTGAATATGACTAGATATTTGTCAAGAATATCCTAAAGTACTTTAAGAGAAACTAATGGATTATTCTTGATTTATGGAGTTCACACTTTAGAAGAATATAGGTTTATAGATGTAAACATTTAATTATTTAATAATTATAATAGATTACAATCTATACTAGTGTTCACGTTGAATGGTGGTGTTGCTAGTTAGAAGAGTTCTAAGCTAGACACTGCAACAGATTCTACAAAAAAGGCCAAGTGCTTTGTAACTTTAGAAGCTAAGTTGGATTTAGAAATTCATTATTAAACTTAAGGTCTCATCTATAATCCAAACAAGTATTTTGGTTATACCATTTATTTAAGGAAATGATTGGTAAAAACGATATAAAGATAGATGAGATTCCCATTGAGGATAATGTGACTAAGCCATTATCCCAAAAGAAACGTGATAGTCATGTGTATTCATTCTGTTTAGAGTATATGAATGATTGGTTTTAGTCAAAGTGAGAGATGACTTATAATTTCATAAATTATATATGTTTGATTATTATTTATGCAATAATAATGATATGGCATTTTATCATTTTTAAAATATGTATTTATGTATTTTTTGAATGATAAAGTCCTTAGAATAATATTTATTATTATTCTTAAAGTATCCCTAATCATAATATTAACAATATAAAGGACATTGTTAATGCGGATAGATTAGCATATATGATGATATATGGGTGGATTATTAGAGAACATATTCATTGGATTGATCTGCTTAGAGATTTCTATAAGGTTAACTACTTGAGTGCCAATGGTATATTCTCTACGTGACAGTAGTGTAAGTGATCCTTTGACTTAAGATCATAAGAGTATCTTTATTGTGGATTGTTGTACTTTAACACTATTTGTCACGCCCCGTGCCCCGGGACATAACACCACCATGACCAGGCTAAGCTAAGTCGCAAGGCTCAAATAATCAAAGCATCTAACCTACACATCTCAAATATTACATATACCAAGCCATTAACAATATCCCAAGTCGAATAATAACATTAGGTACAAGTACATTATCATCCAATACCATAGTATTTAAATGCTTCAGATACACAATTTTAGATGCCCAATACAATCACTAGAGTCTTAACCTTACTTAACATAGTACAAACATAGTCTAAATAACATAATAACATACTACGAAACCTCTCTAGCATACAATTGTCTAATCACCTTGAATACACCAAATGCCAATACACCCCTTCTCTACAAATCACTTGTCACTGCATAATCAAAAAGAAAGTGGTGAGTGACAAAATCACTCAGTAAGTGGTATAAGTACTCGCTGTGGCTTAAAAGTGTAATTCATACATATACATTTTGTTCACAAGTCATTGTCGAATACGAATACAAACTAATAATATGGCCAACCATACTTAAATCAAAACATATATTTTTTCAAACAAATAAATAAGCTCTATCAAAGGGTTCCATTTGACCCTGGATATCCAGTTGTTAACTATTACCGGTTAACACGGCCCCAAAACCAACTTTAACCGGTTGGTATGGCCCCAAAACTAACTTTAACCTGTTAGTACGGTCCCAAAGGCATCAAACATAAATTTAAGGAACTAGTCCCGTCAAAGGAGTACTACATTCAAGAACTCAAATAATTCATTTTCAAACATTCATTCATATACGCCACATTATCAACTTTATAAGCAAAAGCAATTAACCACAATTAAACCAGTCATTTATATAGCAAATAATCTTTCCAAACTTTTATCATTTCACAAAACTCATTTTCAAATTGTCAAAGAGTACTAATCCCCATTTACCTCGATACAAGCTATCTAAGGTAATCCGAGAAGGTAGGGTCGATGTCCTCGCCTAAAACACAACAATAAACATTAAATTAATCACTATATCTATTGAAAAAACCATATACGAAACTTATTTCCTAGAGCCTAGACGAAAACGGAACACAACACACACACTGTTGGTGATTCGCGAGTCGAGCACACCCAGTCATACCCGCGGATCCCCACG
Organism: Mitragyna speciosa; assembly: GCA_024721245.1. Lineage (NCBI taxonomy): Eukaryota > Viridiplantae > Streptophyta > Magnoliopsida > Gentianales > Rubiaceae > Mitragyna > Mitragyna speciosa. Next base: position 26,873,582 of record CM045553.1, on the reverse strand, counting down.
ATTAGCCCTGTGGATCACCCCCAAAGGGCTGATCCGCGGCCTGTCCTCAGCCAGACGTGGCCGAGGCTGGCCTGGGCCGAGGCCAGACGTGGCAAGCAGAAAGCGAGATGCGGCCCAGGCTTCACCCTCGACAAACCTGTAAAGACACCCCCAAACACTCCATACTTTCTACGCATCACAAACAACTCATTTTTCCAGATTTCCAACATCTCCGCAAGCCAAAAACAAGCATTTAAGCACTCAAACCTTTACACAACATTATACAACACATGGCCTCTAATTACCTACTAATCATCAAATAAGGTTTCTAATTAATCCCCCAGCATACATAATCATCCCATTCTACCACCTCCCTACAACATACCACACCCAAGCTTGCTATCTATGGACCCAAAACACACTCACTAACCTAGAATTTAGTAGGAGGAAAGAATAATTACCTTGGGCTGGAGATGAAGAAACTGTTTCTAAGCTTTCCCCACTTAATCCTTCTTGCAAATCCTCTCTTTTACCTCTTTCTTCAGGCAAAGAAAACAACTAGGAGTTGTGAGAGTAGTGGAATTTGGGTAGAGAGAAAATGAGGTAAATGAGAAGAAGAAGAAAAGAAAAGCCCTAAAACAATTAGGGATATAATTTTCTAAAATTGCAACTAAGGCCTCAATTTATAACTAATCATCTATCAAACAATATACATTGGGCATTTTACACATAAGTCCCTACTAAGGGCCTTGGTGTTACACTATTAGTCCATAATCCATAATTGGTTATGTGTACGATAGAAGTTAGGTATAACAAGTAACACGAATTGATAGTTTATGATCAATATAGGATTCACCACTCCTAATAGTGGGAGAGTATATCCCTATTGTGGCCATACTTATTGAAATATCAACTCAGAAATGTTTGCAAACGAGTCAATAATTTAGAAAAGTTCTAAATTTATTGAAAAAGGTAGTTGAATTTTGAGAACAAGAAAGAATAGTAATTAGTACATTAAGAGTTGGCATCTATACCTTACTCTTGTGCTAATTTAGGATATAGCATGGTGAAAGGATAATAATTACACGAAATCTGATTCATGGATAGGTGAAGTCAATCACTTGACTTTCCTAACACTTGGGTGGTCATGATGCCTGACTAGAGGCCAATCTTGATCTATAAATATAAATTAATTAATTTTGATTAATGATAAATTAAAGTTGTTTAATTTATCCAATCTTAGAATCCTTGTGATTAAATTGACTTTAGTCCAAGTGGGAGTTTGTTGGTTTTGTATTAAAGCCAATTAATTCTAAGATTATAATTTATATTTATTGCCAAGTGATTAGGAACCCTAAAGGGTCACACACAATAGAACTAATTCTTGGGTTAAATTGATTTAAATAATTACATGATAATTATGAGATTAATTTGTGAGATAATTAATCCTGAGGGCTTATTAACAAATAAAGGAATTATAGTAGTGGAATAATTTCCTTTTGAAGGAAATTAAAACCTACTAAATATCTTATTTGGTAAGATATCCTAATAGGTAAAGGTTACCTATTACCGAATTCTTGTTGGATAAGATAACTTAATTATAACTCTATAAATAAGTTCTAAACACCAAGACTTGACACGACATATAAAATATAAAGTTAGAAAATTAGAGAGAGAAAAATAGTTTTTCTTTTATATAATTTTCTTCACGTTAGGGACGTGTCAAGTAGATCTAGCATATTCACTTGGTGTTGATCAATCTTGATGAGGATCCCAAAAAGGTGTTCATGTGGATACCTTAGAGGCCGGACACTTGTACGGCTTGTGATTGGCATCGTTATCTTAAGTCAGATTAATTTTTATTTACGTCGCCAAAAAGGTACGTTTTTGATTTTGTATGGATAATCAATGATCTTGGTTAGAAATCAATCTTAAATTCTGCTGCGTCAAATTGTTTTGGCATGTTGATTTCCTTACAGATACATGCTCTATAAACTACCCTAACTCAAGGTATTTTACTAATTCTTTGATAATTTCATTACAGGTGGACAATGACTTTTGACATGCGTAACTTATTGGTGTATACTGATAGAATTTTCCAAAGCTGTATCTGAAGTGAATGCTTAAGCTATTCTTTATGTATGCAGTTGACAACTGGCTTCAAGATTGAAAGGAAACTTTTTCCCAATCTCACCACTGCTCTCTTCCAAAATTACTGTACGGACATTAATCATAAGCTCATCGGATACCATAGTTGTTTTCCATGAAATGCCACCTCTTTAAAGTACATATTAAAATATGAACTATAACAGCTTCATTGAAATATACAAGGCTCAACAACATAAAAAGACATTAATCTGATAATACGTTTGACAACGTCATGCCATTCTTCTTTGGTGAAAATACATTTGACAATGGCACGCCTCTCTTAAATGGCCAAAGGATAGCTGTAAGGGCGGATTTCATGTGAAATGGCAAGGGAAACTTCTGTAGGATGAAATTGGAAAAAAACTGAATAAACAACATGTATGTTGTGCATAACTGAATGAGAAACAATTTGTAGGAAGAATAGCATAACACAAGTGACCGGGAACTAAATACTGTACTTTGATGCTGACAATTATGAAGTTGCCCCAGTTCTGATAGTAAATTAAGAACTAGTCACTTACACAGGCTGTTTTGTATCCTTGTAATAATGAATCGTACGTTCCATGAACTGGCTTTTCTTTTACTTGCATCATTAAAAAGGGCATGCACATCACCAATGCACAGAGAATATTTGCATATCTAAAGCAACAAGATGCACCATGTTTCTTGAGTTGCGGGATACAATTCCTGCAATTTAATCTGTTCCCAAATACTTAGTCGTGTGCATAACTCCTCACAGCTAAGTCCTTGGAGTACTCTGTACGAAAAATACTCCTCCAAAGCACAATCCACACAAAAATCACACAACAAACTTTAAACTCTTTGCCCTCTACGGGAAGCTCTACATAATCGACCTCTACCTTTGGTATTCTATTTATCTTGTACCAATCTTCACCCCCTGTCAGCTCTACATTTTTCTTTGATAATGGCACTGTCCACAATTATCAGGATTTGAAGAGAAACTGGTAATCCTTCCTCTAGTAGGGCTTGAAGTTTGGAGCAGCTGCTGATGTTTAAATTAGGGAGGAAATTCAGGTTGTGGAGAGATGGCAGACTAGCTAGCCTTGGACAATTTGTGAAGGTGAGTTCACGCAGGAGAGGCAAATCGTTGTCATCTAATCCTTTCCATTCTATCAAATTTGCCATGTTTTGAAAAATTAGCAACTCTAAAGATGGAAAACCTTTAATAGGACCAAAGCCACCAAAATGATGGTCAACATGTGCCAAACTGGACATGTCCTCAATACAAAGATGTTTGAGGAGTGGAAGTTGCCCAAGAGATGGGAGGATGGTGCAGTACTGGCAGCTTTGAATGTGAATACTTCTAAGCTTATACAGTGGATCACCTAGCCAGCTAGGAAACATGAGGCCACTGTAATTTGTTATTGTAAGCTCCTTAAGGTTTTGATGTGGTTGAAGGCCTGCAAGTACTTCTTGTTGATCTATTCTATCCCCAGAGCTATTCCATTCCAACCATAGAGTATCAAGGAACGGCTTCATGCTTAAATTTGCCTCGTTTGCCTCCATCACACTGGATACATTTTCAAGATTGGTAATGCAAATTGATCCTCTTAGGAATCTCATATTCTTCAAATCTCCAACACCACAACCTCTACCCCTTCCCACAATAAATGCATAAAGGGTTTGTAGATTGACTAAATGTCCAATACCTGATGGCATGTAGTTTAACTGATGCTTTACATCCAAGTCAAGATGTCGTAGGTTAGTCAGATTCTTTAAGTTTGTGGGAAGTTCAAGAAACTCAAAACAACTTTTGAGCTTGAGGGTTTGTAAAGCTAAAAGGTTTGAAATTGATTCAGGTAGATTTTGGATGTGATTTTCAGAGAGGTTAAGATAGCGAAGATGCTTCAAGTGATCAATGGAACTAGGAAGTTTCTCAATGCCCATACAGCTCAATTCCAACATTCTCAGAAATTTAAGTTTCAAAAAAATTTCATAAGGAACTTGTGCAATGCTGGTGTCATTTTTGCACATTATCAGAGTTCGTAAATTCCTAAACCAAGTGAAGCTCTTTGACAGAACTGATTGGACACTGTTATGATAAAGACACAAGTGACGAACATTCATGAATGCTGGATGCCAATGTGGTATATCTTCCTTTAGGTAGAAGCATATATTTGCAGAAACTAATTGTGACATACAGTGAATAAGGTCATGCATTTTGTACATTGGCTGACTGTTTGGGTTGACACGTGAAAATTGAAAAAATGACCTGCACACTAATTCACTGAAATAAACACCTCCAATATCTTCCAATCTCATTTCTTCTCTAGGTTGGATGAACCCTTCGGCCATCCACAATAGGACTAACTCTTCTTACATACTCATAGTTTGGGGGAAAGGTAGAGCAATATGCAAAACATTTTCTCAAATGTGTAGGAAGAAAATGATAGCTTAGCATTAAAGCAGAAAAGATTTCATTCTTATCTTGAGAGAACTCCCACATCTTGCTGTTTAAAACAGTATCCCACTCTTGTTCATTAGATTTGAAACGAAGTATGCCTCCAAGACACTTTGCTGCTAAAGGCAATCCTTTGCATTTTCTGGCTATTTTTCTCCCTATTTCATCCAGATTACTGTTCTTTGATATATCCTTCCTTGAGAATGCTCTTTGTTGCATCAATTCCCAACACTTCTTATCATTCAAAATTTGCAGATTATATGCTGGAATTGTACCAAGAATAGATGACACTATTGTGCTTCGAGTGGTTACAACAACTCTGCTCCCTCTGAGTCCAACTCTGAAAGATGAACTCAATGCATCCCAATCTCCATATTTCTCGATCCAATAGTCATCCAACACTAGAAGAAATTTTCTTCCAGATAGTAGATTTTGAAGTTTAGACTGAAGTGGATCTAGGTTTGACAACTTGCATTTCTTTCCAGTGAGGGATTCAATAATTGACTTTGTGACCCTTATCAGATCAAAATTGATAGATACAGAAATCCATATTCTGAGTTCGAAGTTCTGCACTACTCGATCATCATTATAAACAATTTGAGCAAGGGTTGTCTTGCCAATCCCTCCCATACCCACTAGGGGAATGACAGAGACGTTGCCCTGCCACATTCTGCCATTAAAAGCGTCTCGATGATCTCCGCTTTGTCCCTCTCTCTCCCAATTACAAATGCTTCATCAACCAATGAACTTGAAGAAGAGCAAGAATAACTAAGTGTGGTTGCAGCTTGCATCTTGTACGATCCAAGATCAGATAACTTAGTAAGGAAAAGACTATCCATCTCAGTTGAAATATCTTCCAGTTCTTTCCTTATCTTATTTAACTCATGGGGTATTGTCAATTTAAAAGATGACAAGAGCTTGTTACATACTGGGTTGCTTTTGTTGGCATCATCTGAATTATCAGTACTTACCCTGGAAACATCCAGGGAAACCTCATCAAGTCGGTCATCAGCAGAATATGAGAGCTTCTCTACATCAACAAGCCACATCTTCTAGGCTTCATTGCTGCTGTTGTTGAGTAAACTTACATGATTGTTTTCTACATTTTCTAGAATCGCTCTAATTTTTAGAAGCGTCCTCTGCAGCCTTCTGAGCTCATTATCAATGTTACGCCTCGTGCCCGAGACGTGACAATCGCCATGCCCTAAACTACGCTAGAACACAAGGCCGCATCAATACATATATTACTAAAGCAAGTTAAACTCAAGGGAAAAGCAATCATAGCCAAAAGATCTATTTCATTCATTCAAAATATGAGTATCTACTGTTAGTGTATGCCCTAAAACCAAGTTAGTTTTTTGGATTTTTTATTACGCTTATTTCGTGTTATACTTATATATGTGGCATTTTCTTTGTCATTTAATACTTGTTATTAATATTACTTGTTTATTTGATAAAGTCCATAGAATATTAACTGTGTATAAGAGATTGTAAGAGTTACAATGATGAGACTCTTATTACACATTAAGTTATATTCTTAAATATCCCTAGTCGTAGTATTAATGAGATTGGACATCATTAATATGGGAAGACTAGCACATACTTTGCCTCTACTTATGGTAAGTAGTAGTTGATCTCGTCAACTATGGCGTGTGACACCTAAGCTGGTATGTGGATGCTTGTTAGAGAACAAGTTCATTGGATTGATCCGCCGAGAGTTACTATTCATAGTGCTAATGAATTATACTCTTAATGGCAATGGTGTAAGTGATCCTTAGACTTGAGATTACCATAGTATCTTGAGTGTGGATTGCTATGCTTTGACTCTATTGCTCGGTGCTCGTAAAAGAGTAGCCCATACGGTAGAGATTGGGCTATAGTATGAAGCATGGAAGGATAGTGAGTAATCGATATAGGATTCACCACTCCTTATTATAGGAGAGTATATCCCGGATTGGCCACTTGTTGAAATATGACTTAAAGAATCTTTTGCGCAAAAGTGAAAGTATGACTTGAAAGAGTTTCAAGGTTATACTTTTATGGAAAGTTATATTTCGGGAACAAGAAATCATTAATTAGTCATTTAAAGAGTGCGCACTACACTCTTAGACTAATTGGGATATAGTGTGGTGAAAGGATATTAATTACACGGTAACATTGTCATTGATAGGTGTAGTCTACCATATGACTTTCCTATTCACTTGGGTGGTCATGATGCATTGCTAGACGCCACTCATGATCTATAAGTGCAAATTAATTAATTAGTGAATTAATGATAAATTAAAGTGTTAATTTATCTGGCTCTTAATTAATTAATTAATGAGTTATAATTTGTACTTATTGCCAACGTGAATGGAACCTAATGGGTCACACACAATAAGAACATGGTCTTTGGGTTAAATTGTTATTAAGATAAGTATAATGATACTTATGGGGTTAATTTATGTGATAAATTAACTTAAAGGACTTAATTATAAATATTCTAAGTCTTGATGGAAATTAGTTTCCTAAAAGGAATTAAGAAGCTATTTGGTTTCCTTTTGGAATTGGTTTCCTAAAGGAATAGGATTAGCTTAAGGTAAGCTTCCTAAACCTTCTTGGTTTCCAATTGCTCTTGTTTCCTTAAAGACTAGGATACTACAGTCTATAAATAAGTCCATGCCTTGACTCTTGGATAGATTGATGAAACATAACACAAAATTTAGAGAGAGAAAAATTGAGAGCTTGGTGGCGTTTTTCTCTCCAAGAAAAACGCCACACCTCCTTCCCTAATTGTTAGGGTTTCAACTTCTTTCTTCTTCTTGTGTTCTTCATGAATCATTCAAGGGAGCTAGCACTCGAAAGGCAAGGCAAGCAAGCCCAAAGGTTCCTAAGATCATGTTCGTGTGGATACCGTTGGAGGCTCTACACTTGGAGGGCTTTTCATGGTAGATCAACACCTTCATCGAATAGGATCTTGCCCTTTGAAGCATAGAAACCTTCTATGCTTGAGGTATTTGTGCTAAACCCCCTTTAATCGTATAGATTACATCAAAGAGATCCATGGCTAAGGTAATAAATTTTTAAATATTCCGCTGCGTTACTCCCCTTATTACCTTACATCTACAATACGTTCATTTCTTCTATAACAAAAGAATTAGGTTGCTACAAGTGTACCCTAGCATAAACAAAAGAATAGGGCTATACATTCTTTTTTTTTTTTTTAAAGGCTAACCCCGTAGACGGGGGTGGGCGCCACTCCAGAATTTTATTAATAAAATTGCGAAATGAGAGGGGCTTAACCTGACCTCAATTATTACAAACAAAAAACTTTAGAGAAAAAGGAAATAAGGAGGACTTCCTCCCTTTACATCAAACAATTTTTAAAATAAAAGCTTAACATTTCTTAAATCTAAAAGCATGAAATCCTAACTGATCTAGCTTGACCGCCCCGCGACTAGTCTTGGAAGAGATGCAAAGTTCGCAAAAAACTGATCCTTGTTAGCTAGAAGACCCTCATTGGACAAAATGTCTGCTGGCTTGTTTGCTTCCCTAAACAATGAGTAAAACTCACAAAATGATGTCTGAAACTATGAAGTTCCTCATATAAAAAATATAAATTCCACGGGCAAGATATCATCCCATTTACAATATTAACCAAAGTAAGCGAATCTGATTGCACATGGAAATATCGAAATCCCTGTTGACAGCATAATCGAACACCATGAATCATAGCACGAAATTCTGCCTCTAAACTTGAACCATACCCCAAAGGACAAGCATAGCCAAACATCACTTTACCCTGCACATCCCTAAGAATCCCACCACCTCCACAATCCCCCGGATTCCCTTTAGAACATCCATCAGTATTAAGCTGAAAAAAATTCACAGGAGACTTCCATCTGACCATTGTTATACAAATACTCCTTTTCATCTTACCAATGTTGCTATAGAAATCCAACCAGTTATTAACATTAACTGATTTGCTAAATTTTTGCTCCCATGTCATTTTTATATCGCCAAAAATCTTACGAGCAATATATTCCCATGAGCAAGAATTTCCTGCAAACACAAATTCATTCCGTGCTTTCCACAAGTGCCATAATATTAAAATAGGAGAAATTTGGTGCAAGAAGTCAATATATGAATTAACAGCAGGTAGCAACCACCACTCCATTAGCCTCCTGCGTAATGAATGCTGCTTAGACACTAAACCCACATGCTACACCAAAGAAATCCCAAATGCAGGTAGAACAATCTCCCAAGCTAAACACGTGTTCAACTGACTCAAGAGAAGGAGATGGACAACAAAAGCATTTCGAAGGCCCATGAATACCAAATTGCTGCAAAATATCAGCCAATGGAAGTCTTCCTATGTAACAGTTTCAACATAAAAATTGAAATTTTCCCTGAATATTAGTATCCCAAATCTTCGAAAAAAAATAAACTAGAGACTTTACAGTCTCTTACACAGTGATAGGCGGAACTCAAAGAAAATGTACCTGAAGAAGACAATTTCCAAACCATTCTATCAGAGGGAATCCAACAAATATTACTTTCAGCCATATCCCTAACTCTCAACATCCTCTTCCACATCATGGAGTCAGTCAACTTTGGCTGAACATGTACTGGCGAAGTATGATTTACAATATTTATCATGCAAAAATTCTGCCCAAATCGATTTTTGTTCCCTGAATCGCCACCATAATTTGATGGAAAAAGCCAAGTACACATCTTTCAAAGATCGCAATCCAACCCCTCCCTCATCAGTGGGGCGACATAAATTTTTCCATTTTATCCATTGGAAACGTGAACCATCCCCATCTGTCCCCCACAAAAATCTAGAAAAGACTTTCTCTAGCTCCCATCAAACACCATTAGGAGGACATGTAGCAACCAAAATATGCAAAGGAATTGAGGACAATACATGTTTAATCAATATCAACCTACCTCCCATAGATAAAAATCTATTCTGCCATGCCAAAATTTTCTTAGCAACACATTGACTAAGCTCATGAAAAGAAAGCTTTTTTACCTCTTCCAAAGTATAAAGGACAACCCAGATACCGTGCCGGAAAATGTCTTTCAGAAAACCCCGTCAGAGCTTTAATGATTTCCTTCCTTTGCCTAGGAATTTTGGGATGACATAGGAAACCACTTTTGTGCACGTTAATCTTTTGGCCCGAACATCTTTCATACTTTGCCAATATGTCCATCACCAGCTTCAAGGACCTGCAGTCTGCACCTGAAAAAATGACAACATCATCAGCAAAGGCCAGGTGAGTCACATTTGAACATTTTGGGGGAACACTAAAAGGAGTAAACCCCTTTCTGCCCAACAAGAGCAGTTCAATGCCCTGGACAATCCCTCCTGCTGCAATAATAAACAAAGCTGGAGAAATAGGGATCTCCTTGGCGTAGTCCTCTAGTAGAATGAAAAAAGCCTTTGGGAGATCCATTAATAATAATTGAAAACCAACAATTAGATATCAACCTCCAGATCATATCAATAAACCGTTCCCCAAATCCAAACGACCTTAATATTTTGAGTAAATAAACCCATGAGACTCTATCATAGGCCTTCTCCATATCCAGCTTTAAGATTACAGCTTTACAGATGGCTTTACAGGTATGTTTTTTATGCATGCATGGGATACTGTGGCTGAAGATATACATAGGGCAGTGACTAGCTTCTTCTGTGGTGATGAAATACCAAGATGTATCTCTTCTACCTTGGTGGTTCTTATTCCTAAAGTGTCTTGCCCACAAGATTTTACACAATTCCGTCCAATAAGTTTGTGTAATTTCTTTAATAAAGTTCTTTCAAGAATTTTGTCTGACAGGTTGGCAGGTATTCTACCTCGGAGAATAGGGCTATACATTCATAAAACAAAAGAGCCCTTTACAAAATATACCCTATCACCAAAAGCTCCTAATCTAAACCTAACTAAAAAGGGTCCAAGAGTCGGTCCAATCCTCCTCTAAAAAAGTCTCCTCCGCTGTGATATAAAATTAAGTAGTGAGTGACATGTCACCCAGTAAGTAGCAAAGAATCACCTTATGGCTTGAGACGGTTATACATATACAATTTCATGCAACAAATAACATTAAATGACTTAATGTATAAAATATGAGGTATAGCACATTCATTTCACAAACACATATATCAAATGTCAAACATTTCTAACGAGCTCAAGTAGTAAACTAACTAATGACCCTGGATATCCAGTTGTTAACTATAACCCGATTAACACGGTCAATTACTGACTCTACCCGGTCAATTCGGTCAAATAAAGCTAACTATCACCGGTTAGCACGGTCAAATGTCAAACATCAAACATCAATATAAGGAACTAGTCCCGCCATAAGTCTTTTCACTCAAGAGCTCATTCTAAACATCAATTAATCGAACACATTACCTCGTATAAACATTTCATGTAACAAAGCGTAAAATAGCCCAACTCAAGCCAAGGAAATAACAATTAATGATTTAGAACATTATCTCTAGTTATAGCTTATTTTGAATAGGCAAGGGATTCGTAGACTACTTACCTCGATCCTACCTTAGTTCAAATAGTCGGAGTATGGATAGCCGCCTTCCTCACCTAATAACACAAAGAACACTCAATTATAGATCTATTCTAACATTAATTCTAGGATAAAACATAACCTAACGCCTTACACAGAACTAAACGAAGCACAGTAAAAAGGAAAATAGAACAAACGATCCCCGCCCAAGGCCGGAAGCTCACCTGCGGACTCAGCAGAAGCCGAGCCGCGGGTAGGCCTAGGATGAGCCGCGGCCACGGCTTGGCATCTGCGGGCTTGGCCGCAGCGCGGACAATACCGCTGCCACAGCTGACCCAACCCCGAGGACTGGAGTTGAGCCGCGGTAGGTCTGGGATGAGCCGTGGCCGCGGCTCATTGAGTCCGGCCCGAGGCTCGGCATTCGCGGGCTTGGCAACGACGCGGACAACACCGCGGCCACGGACAGACCCTACCCAACAAACTGGAGTCGAGTCCCGGGTACCTTGGCTCTAGTCGTGGCCGCGGCTGGCCTCCACAGGCCCGCGGCTCGACCTCCTGCAACACCACAAAGCGAACGAACTCCTCCAACCACAACCAAACACTTCTAAAGCCCAACCAACAACTAAAAGAACTTCAAAATGGCAAAACTTGACAAGATAAAGCAAAACAAAACACATAGAATCCAAAACATTCATCCAATACAATCTAAACTATAATCATACTAAATTCTTCTTAATTCCACCATCACTACCACTCATTTTCTATCAACACACCCACAACAACACCAAGCATAGAATCAATAAAGCATAAGAGTCTTACAATTCATTCTACTAAAGAAAGAAGAAATTGTACTTAGGGAATTTACCTTGGGTGAAAGATTGGGTAGATGAGACAACACTTCCTCCCCTTAATCCCCTACTAGAAGAAGGCTCTTCAACCCCACCTTAGAGAAGAATTAAAGAGACAAGAAGAAAAAGGTTTAGAGATAATTGAAGTTGGAAGACCAAGAGATAGAGGGGAAAAATGGAAGAACAAATGCCCTAAGCTTATTTGGGCAAAATTGTAGAGTTTGGGAATTTCTTTTAAGTCCCTTTACTTGTGAAAAAAAAACACCACCCCAAAATATTAAATTACAAGAGTACCCTCCAAAGGTCCCTAATATTACAATCAACTCCCAAAATTATGCTGATTTCCCTCGTGGCAAAATCAGCAATTTTATCAAGAACAACTTGCAAAGAAGCAGATGCAATACCATATTGAAATGCAGATTCCATGGATTTAGTACAACAATGAGCACTCCAAAAGGAAAAATAATGATTTATCTCAAATTGTGTGATCAGTTTTCTCAAGTTACTAGCCAAGAAGAGATCCTCCAAATGCTGAGCTATACTGGCCAAGAAGTCAACTTTCCTGTTCCCAAGTCAAGTGAGAAAAGTCTTTCAAAGGATGCTTCCATGTTCACACAGTTGACTGCTTCCTAGCTTTTCCCCTGCCGTCATCACATGAAACCCCACAAAAAATTCAGAAATTACCACGGTTGAATAACTTGATAATATACAGCAGACAACAACCCTCAACGCTCCATGGTGACGACAACAGGACTAATTTTTTGAAATATTTTGGGTATAAAAGGTGTAGATAAAAATGTCATAGTTAGAAGAAAGTCTGAAGTTTTCTAGTCGTCTTATGCCGTTCAATTATTGGCAGCAGAGCCGTGCACCAACCGCACCTAGGGAGTGACTCGGGGTTAAATTATACACTTCACCGACGACCAAAAACCTCCAATCAAAACTCTGCCTTATTTGTGTCGCTTAGCATTAAAGTATCCATAAAAATATAAAATCATCAATCAAATAAGCTCCACAAGTTTCCCTAATTTCACCAAGTTCTTCCTTGCCTTCAAAGTCCACCCATATCCATTTTGATAATGTCTACTCCGTTACCACAAATTGATTTTGATAATTTAGAGCAGATAAGCTTGATTGGGGAGGGAGGTGGAGGGAGCACAGTTTACAAAGTTGTCCATCTCCCAACAGGAAACCTTTATGCGCTAAAGGAATTATGGAAACCCCCCCTCAATGATCCCAACCTCCAAAAACTTATTCTCCAAGAAATCAAGATCCTCAGGGGAATGGACCACCCAAATTTAATCAAATTCAACCAGTTCTTTAATCAGGGAGGAAACGTTCTTTTATTGCTCAAGTACATGAACTGCAAATCTCTTGAAAGAACCAAAATCACCAATGAATCCTTATTTTCACACATAGCCAACAAAGTTTTGTCCAGGTTGTGTTACCTCCACAGAAGAAAGCTTCTGCACAGGAACATCAGACCTTCAAAAATCTTCATAAGCTCTCAGAAGGATATAAAAACATTATTTTTGGGCTGAATTCTTACATTTCATGCTGAGTCTTCATCAATAGCATACAAAAGTCCTGAATCGTTCGAGTCCAATTTGCAGAAAGGAATATATAATGGGTACACTGACGATATATGGAGTCTTGGGTTGAGCATTCTTGAATTGTATTTGGGCTCATTTCCATATGAGCATGGAAAAGAGGCTAACTTGGAAACACTTAAGCAGACAATCCGTCGTGAACAGCTGCCTGAAGCTCCTCCAACAGCATCACCAGAGTTTGCTGATTTCATATCATGTTGTTTGAAGAAAGATCGGAGGGAAGATGGACTGCTGAGCAACTCCTTAGCCATCCTTTTATTTTACTCAATAAAAGTAGCAGCAAGAATATCCAGGTTAGTTATCTTCATTAAACAATAATTTCTTGAATTCTAAAGCGATTGATTGCTCTTTTCTTTGCTTCCATCCTAGTTTCTAGTAAATCCACAGTTAATTTGTGTTTACAACAATGAATCACATGCGTGCATTTGTTTTTTTGGAGCTAATAATTCAAAGCTTTTTTAGGGTGAATTTTCCTAGCCATGAACTAGAAACAGAATCAAAAAGGGAAAAGTTTCACATGTATTGCGCCCCGCTAGATTAAACAATTTTTATTCGCAAAAATCTCGCCTACAATTCAACCTGTATTTTAAATAAGAATATTAACTAAATTTGTTCTTGTACATGTTCACATAAGTATTCGGTCAATATTTGGGTTTATGTCAACTCACAACTTCGTTGGCGAGGTCCCCAGAGTAAATTAAATTGACTAGTCTCAAGCGTAAACTAAATTAACCCCAATTTCCTGTACTGACTAGTCTCAAGCGTAAACTAATTTAACCCCAATTTCCTATACGACATACTTGCCAATCTTTTAATTCCAAACACAGGATTCAAATCTAGGCTCATATACCACTTGTGATCCCCTAGCCAGGACCCACTCCCATACCCTAATTGGGGCGCTTGTCTAACTCTCATTAAATCTTAATTACAATTCAGTCACTTATAAGAAATATCATCAAATTTAGAATTTACATAGTTCTTCAAAAACATTTATCTTGTTTGAGCCATCTAGTACTTAAAATACATCTAGCCCATAACTAATACTAAACAAGAAGAGAAAACCCTTTCTTTCACTCCATGCCCTTTCACTCAAGCACCTGTGAGGACAAACAAATTGAAAGGTGGCATGAGCTTACGTCCAATGAGGTCCATTTTTAAATTTGAGTTGAAAAGTTTACAACGTGCATTTATTTTAATGGACTAAAACAATTGAAAGACAAAAACATAAGTAACAAGAAGCTATAGCAAATTGATCATATAATTCACTGGTGAATGCACGAGAACTCCGTGAGAAGCCTTTTTGAGTTTGTACCATTGAAGCGACTATATCATGCTATTATCAGTCACATACCCCAAACTTACCAGTCTCCTGTAGAGCAGGGACCCCCAAGCCTACAAGTCTCCTGTACAAGCAAGGGAAAAGAAACCAATATCACATTTTCCATGAACACATCATGCCTGTTGGTAAACTCGAATATTACCTAGTGTAAGGTGTAGTGCTTATTTTAAAATTCGGGTTACCTTAATAGGAGATCCTAATACAGCTATTTAAGCCTAGGTCCCTCACTCCCATCTATAAACAAGCATCAGCCACTCACATCTATAAGACATGCATTACCATCATACGGAATTTGGAAGGGGAAAGGAAAAACTACCGTATGATGCAAGATCAAGTTTCAGTTACCACGGTGAGCAGTACGCAATTTTATATTTTCATTTGCGTTCAAATATCTTATATATTGGTCTAGCAAACCACAAGTATGATCAAGTTTGAATTACTACGATGAGCAGTACGCAGTTTTATATTTTCATTTGTATTCAAGTGGCTGATATAGTGATCCAGCAGAATTGTCTTGTTGTGCTCACCTTCCCACGAAGCTTTGGAGTAGAACTGTCAATAGGGCCAGCCAACCCGAGATTGGCCCGATAAAAAGCCTAATGAGCCTAACATTTCATTGGACTGATTTGAGCCCAAAGTAATTCTGAGCCAAGCTCATATTTCATTAGGCTTGGACTTGTTATAGGCCTGGCTTATAATATATTAATATATTTATATGATATAATTCAAGCTTAACTTCATATTTGTTTTTGGTTTAGTAAATTTTTTTGTTGGTATGATGTGACTATTTCTCATGCCAAATAGTGAGCTTCGTTTGTTGAGTGAAAACTTTCTCATTAGTGCCTATGAGGTTAATTAACTTCATTTATCAATGCCCTTTAGTGTGCCGTTAGCTTTAATCTAATTTCTAATCTAACATTTCTTGCCTTGGAAAAAAGTAAGTTTCTTGCTCTTTTTTCTTTTTAGCTTTTCTTTTCTTGCAACCTTTTGGCATGGTGACTGAT
The DNA here is from genome assembly GCA_024721245.1 of Mitragyna speciosa. Lineage (NCBI taxonomy): Eukaryota > Viridiplantae > Streptophyta > Magnoliopsida > Gentianales > Rubiaceae > Mitragyna > Mitragyna speciosa. The sequence goes on along the minus strand of CM045553.1, from coordinate 26,857,725 downwards.
TGTGTTTTTTTTTTTTTTTAACTAAATGAATGGTGGGTTGTCTTCACTCTTTTGCCACTCTTTTTCCTTTTGTTTTGGAATCTGGAGTGAACAATCCGTAGTACTATTAGTTTTGAACTTTAAACTCATGAACTAAGGTTCATAACCCGAAAGTTTTGTGAGCCAAGCATGAGCTTTATATTTATAAATCCAAAGTTCATAACTCGAAACTCGAAAGTGTTATTAATCGTATGAGCCAAGCTTGGGTTTCTTAAAACCCGACTCATAAGACCCAATTGACAAGTCTACTTTGGAGGAATCCAACTTTCTTTCTTTACATATACATTTTCCCTCAAGCCTTCTTCAATACTTTCTCTATCACAGGTAACAATCCGCCAGTACCATGAGGCAATCTTTGGAAACTCGCTACACTGATTTATCTCGTAGGCACTTGGCCTTTAGAACTTTGTTAATTATCAAATTAGGGTGTGAAATAAATCTTCAAAATTGTTTTTTGTAACAAAACAGTGTTGAAGTGACTAATATCCCTAAATCCTACTCCTTCCTTCTCCTTCATCCTTGTAATCAGAGAGTGTTGAGAGAAAATTGTATATTGTATTGTGTGTTTAAATGATTACAAAGGCCTATAGTTATAGGCTGTACAAAATGAACCTAGGCACTACACATCAATGAATCTAGACAATTATTATACAAGGTAATTAATGCTGATGATTCTAATTCATGATTTTAATTAGGCTCCTAATATCACTAATTGAGATATGTACAATCTTCTAATTAAAACTAATTGATATAATCTCACTAATTGATAATATACTGTATCTATAACATTTTCTCTCAATCTGGAGCATAGATATTACTCATGCCCAACTTGTTACACAAATAATCAACCCAAACACTATTTAGAACCTTTGTAAAAAGATCTCCCAACTGTTCTCTAGTTTTCATAATCCTATAGAAATCAAGTCTTGGTGTATTTTCTCACGAAGAAAATTTCAATGTACTTCGTTTGCTCATGGAATTCAAGATTGGATGTAATATGAAGAACAGCTTGGTTATCACACGACAATTTTGTAGGCATTGAAGTTTTGAGACCTACTTCAATTAGGAGTTGATGTATTCACATTATTTCACATACCGATTGTGTCATAGCTCTATATTCTGACTCTACACTCGATTATCAGACAGCATTTTGCTTCTTAATTTTCCATGAAACTAGTTTTCTCTCAACAAAGACACAATATCCTGATGTGGATCTTCAATCTTCCTTAGATACTGTCCAATCAGTATCTAAAAAGCACTCAATCCTAGTGTGACCATAACTTGTATACAAAATATACCACATCCAGAAGCTCTTTTTAAATAGCACAAAATTTGTTCTATAGTTACCAAATGATGAACAGTTGGAGCCAACATATATTGACTTACAACACCAACCAAAAATGCAAATATCTTGATGAGTTATTTTAAGATAATTCAATTTCCCAATAATCTTCTATACCTTTTAGGATCTTCAAACAATTCACCATCTTTGTGAGCTGCAAATTAGGAACCATTGGATTACTAGATAGTTTAGCCCCTAATTTTCCTTTTTCAGATAATAAGTCAAGAACATATTTCATCTATGAGAGGAATATTCCTTTCTTACTCCTTGCTATCTCAATACCCAAAAAATACTTTAACATTCCTAAGTCCTTTGTCTGAAGCTGACTGTGAAAAAAGACTTTAAGAGATGAAATTCCTACAATATTATTCCCGTGAGAATAATATCATCTACGTATACTACTGACAAAATAATGTCAGCTTCAAACTGTCTATAGAAAACAAAGTGATCAAATTTGCTTCTTTACATTCCAAACCTTTCAATTGTTTGACTAAATTTTTCAAACCAAGCATGAGGGCTTTGTTTCAACTAGTAGAGAGACTTTCAAAGATGGCAAACTTTTCCAAATTCTCCTCGGGCAACAAACCTAGGAGGTTGCTCCATATAAACTTCCTTCTAAAGATCTCTATGAAAAAAAAAAGCATTCTTGATATTTAGTTGATGCAAAGGCCAATTGTGAGCAGCTGCAATAGAAATGAATAACCTGATGGATGTTAACTTAGCAATAGGAGAAAAAGTGTCAGAATAATCTACTCTATGAGTTTGAGCATATCCTTTAGCAACAAGATGGGCTTTCAATTGAGCAACTGGCCTATTAGGATTTAATTTAACTACAAAAATCTATTTACACATAATGGCCTTCTTCCTTATAGGTAAATTTGCTAAGTTCCAAGTACCATTACCATCTAAAGCATTCTACTCCTCTATCATAGCATTACACCATCTAGGATGGGATAAGGCTTCATGAATAGCTTTAGGAAGAGAGATAGAGTCAATGGACGCAATAAAGAAACAAAAAGAGGCTAGTAATTGATTATAAGACACAAATGAAGACACAAGATAGATAGACTGACCCTTACCTTTGCGAAGAGCAATAGAAGGTCATTACTGGAAACGGGATCTAATGGCGAAGGAGCTAGTTCAGGACATGCATCTAGAGGATTTTGTCGTCGAGAATACACCTAAATCATTGGAAGTTTAGCATGAAGAAAAACCGAAGATGTGATAGTATAGATTAACAAATCATCATTCTCCCCCTGACTTGAACGAGCTGAAGATAGGGTGAAAGGTGTGTCTTCAAGAAAAGTAACATCAGCTGACACAATATACCTGTCAAGGCTAGAACAATAACATCTATACCCCTTTTGAACACAAGAATAACCAAGAAAAATGCATTTCAATTATTTGGGATCTAATTTTGTGATCTAAGGATGAACATCACGAACAAAACAAGTACAACCAAATATTTTACGCTCAATGGGTAACAAAAGTTTAGTTGCAAAAAGAGTATGATAAGGAGTCTCGCTATTAAGAGCAGATGAAGGCGTATGATTAATCAAAAAATAAGCTGTAGACACTGCATCAGCCCAAAAATGTATAGGAACAAGCATTTGAAATAATAAAGCTCTTGCAGTTTCAAGCAAATATCTGTTCTTTCGCTCAGCTACCCCATTTTGAGATGGTGTATCCATAAAATAGGTCTGATGAATAATGCCATTTTGCACCATGTAAGATCGAAAAGATTTTGACAAATATCCTGTGGTATTGTCACTTTGCAATATTTGAACAAAAAGGTCAAATTGAGTTTTAATCTCAATACAAAAGGCACAAAAATAAGAAAATAACTTAGAATGATTTTTCATAAAATATAACCAAGTCATACGAGAATAATCATCAACAAAAGTAACAAAATACTTGAATCTAGTTTTAGACATGATTGGACATGGACCCCAAATATCTGAATGAACTAATTCAAAACGAGCAGTTGCCCGATTATTGACTCTAGGACTCAAATTAACACGATGATGTTTGGCAAACTGACAAGATTCACAATCTAATGAAAATAGACTTTGAAATTGAGGACAAAGTTTCTTTAACAATAGGAGAGTAGGATGACCTAGCCTACAATGTGCTTCCAATGGGGTTACGATTCCAGAACAAGCTATAGACTTGGGTATCTGTGTGTCAAGAATGTAGAGACCTCTAGACTTATGTCTTTTACCAATAATCTACTTCGTCATAAGATCTTGAAATAAGCAATAGTCAGAAAAGAATGAGATACAACAATTAAGGGTACGAGTAAGTTTGCTTACAAAAATTAAATTAAATGATAACTCAGGCAAACTTAAAATAGATAACAATGAGATCAATGGAGTAAGATTAATTGTGCCCGATCCAAGAACGCAAAATGTTGACCCATCAACTAAAGTACAATAGATGTAGATGTGTGTGTCCAAAAGGTAGAAAAATATACTAGAATTACCTGTCATATGATTTGTGGCACCAGAGTCAATTACCCATTCAGAAGATGAGGATACAAGATGAGTTCAGTTTACTTGACTAGCCGATAGCAGTTAAGAGTAGATGAAGACTTTGGATAATTTAACTGAGAGAATTTATCTGCAAAGATCAAAATTAGCAGAGGTGATATGTGCAGACTGAGTTCTATGGTTATTATATTGCAACTTCCTGCAATCACGCTTCATATGACCTGGCTTGTTATAATAGTGACACATTGTAAAAAAATATGAGATAAAAGACTTGTAATCTTTTTCTTATTCTCCAAACTAATAGTATACTGGTATATATAGTAGATTACAAGATAAAAGGATAGGAAACTAAATCAAATTTCAAACTAATATCCTAATCTACTCTATTTAAATTGAAGCTAACTATCTTTATCTATTTACATCTTATCTACACCTCACCAAATCCCTCCATTTAAGGGAGTTTAATTTAATTTTCCTAATCTATTTACAGTTTATCTACATCTCAACACTCCCCCTCAAGCTGAGAAATAGATGTCTTCCATTCCTAGCTTGAATACAAGATCATAGAAACTCGAATTGTTCAACCCCTTTGTTAAAACATCAGCTAATTAACGTTCTGATGGAACATAGGACATGCATACTAATCCTTCTTCTAATTTTTCTTTAATGAAATGCCTGCCAATTTCAATATGCTTTGTCTTATCGTATTGTATAGGATTATGAGCAATACTGATAGCTGACTTGTTATTGCAATAGAGCTTCATGGGGCCTTCCCATTTGATCCTCAAATCATCTAGGATAATTTCAGCCAAAGTAGTTCACACAATCCTTGAGCAATAGCCGTGAATTTTGATTCTGCAGATGATCGTGCCACCACATTCTGCTTCTTACTCCTCCTTGTTACCAAATTACCTCCAAGAAAAGTACAATATCCCATAGTTGATCTTCTATCTACTAGGGAACCTGCATAACTAGCGTTGGTGTAAGCTTCTAGAGTGAGACTATCATTCTTTTTGAACAAATTCCTTTCCCCAGATTGCCTTTCAAGTAATGCAACACCCTATAAGTAGCTTAAAGATGAGTTTCTCGTGGATCAAGCATGAATTGACTAATCACGCTTACTGAGTATGCTAAGTCTGGTCGATGTAGACACCAAATTTTGACACACTTTATTTTCAAACACTGGGGGGCATGTTTGCATTTTTTGGGACAAATTTTAATTTTTCAATAATATGGGAGCAAAATAGTAATTTTATCTGTAAATATTTTTCTATCAGCTTTTGGGGGTTTTAAATTCATATTTTTACTTTTTATGTGAATTTGTTAATTTCTTATGATTTTTCTGGATTTAATTAGTATTCTTTATATTTTTACCAGTATAAGGGCAAAACTGTAATTTTGCCTCGCGAATACCATTTTAGCTCATTTTTAGTTCCAAATTCATTTTTCTAATTCTTTAAGCATGTTTCTGAATTTTCTTGATTTTTTAGAAACGATTACTATTTTTTCTGTGAATTGTCATTGCCCAAGAACAAAATCGTCATTTTACAAATTAAATTCATTTTTCACCAATTTTGAGTCAAAAATTCATTTTCTAGTGTTTTAAGCTTATTTGCAATTTTGTGATAATTTTTTGAGGCTAATATCTATTTTTTTGTGTATTTTAGTTGTCCAGGGGCAAAATCGTTATTTTACACTCCGAGTGCGTTTTTATCAGTTTTGAGCTCTAGTTTTTATTTTTGAAATTTACTGTGAATTCTTTTTAAAAATTTAGAAATTGTTGTCATATTCCTTGTATTAATTTTTAATTTTAGGTTTAAAAAAATATTTTTTTTAATAAAATTAGCATTTTTAATGCCGGGGGCGTTTTCGTCATTTTATACCATTCTTGGCCAACAAAACAAGGGGCCTATAAATACCCCTTTTAATCAGCAGAAAAAAGGAAGAAAAAAATAGAAAAACGCTACAAACACTTTGATTTTTGTGCTTTAAGAATCAAACACACACATTTTACACTAAAAAAAACACACACCACACACACAACCAGCCGTTTATTCATTTTTCAGTTACTGTTCATCAGATTCAGTAACTGTTTATCATCTCTCTAAGAAATTAAGCCGCTGTTTTACCATCAGATTGTCTCCAAGTTTCAAGGTAAGTTCCTCTCTTTATTTTGATTTATTTATTTATTTTCTTCTTCCAGGTGAATCTGATCACTAGAGATTTTAATTGAGTTTTCTTTTACATTTTGTTCTCATTCTTTTGTTTTGAATTTACATCTAGATTTTCCAATTGTTCTATTTTTCTGGTATTTTCTATTTTTGGTTTCTGGGGTTTTATTCGTGTTTCTGGTTTCTTGGTCTTAGACTTTATTCTTCACCATCTTCATCCATTCCTCCACTTGTTACTCAACAGACCCACATCCCCAGCAAATTACCTAAGAACAACCATTAGAACCACCCTCCAAGACTAGAAACAACCGAACTACTCCAATTCTCCCCACAACATTTCCCCTGCCATCTCTGTCTTCAATCTGCTAGACCCACCATCTAACCCTCTACCATCCCAAACTACACCGGAAAATCACAAAATCCAGCAACTAGTTATTGCAAGCCCACCCACACAATTCAATCGCCTTTCAGCTACCTGCACCACCAAACAGACACATAATCACAAGCAACCACCTCCAGCTTCACGATTCCACCAACAATTCATACTCAAAATCACCGCTAGCTAGTCAACTGCAGTTCAATTTTCCACCTGCAACAGTTTCAACCACATCTACTCTACCAAAATCAGATAAACTCTCCAGCAGCCGGTCCTTCCAGCAACCAAACCTGCAAACAAAATCAACAGCCCAAAACAATCATCCGCAGTCAATTGTACAGCACCAATAACCTACTCCAATCACCACTATTCAGTCGTTCCCACAATTTGCAGAAACTATAAAACTCACCATCAACAATCACTTACCTCACCATTCCATAATCACCATAAAAAACCATCCCTATGGACCCAAAACAATCTAAACACCACCGAAATTGTAACCACCGAAGCCCTTACCATCACCACGCACCAGCATCAACAGCCCCCTACCTCACCAAGAACCTGCAAACAAACAACATCCTATTCTCAGTCACTACACTGTCGCTCATTACCACTCTCACACAGTCAATTGGCCCTGAAACAATCTCAATTTACAATTCCTCCAATAACCCAAAATCAGACCAATTCCTCCTCCTCTTCCCTCTCTTTCCTTCTGCCAGTGCCCTCCTCTAGTTCACTTGCTCCACGAAACCATCACCACCATCAACTCATCCACAGTCAACTATCAAGCCCTCAAATAACTATTCCCCATCCCTTAAGCTCTCTGCCATCACCCTACACGATGGCCGAAAGAAAGAGACAGAGTGAACTTGAGAAGTAGAAAGAAAAGGAGAAGAGAGGAAAGAGAGAAGCGAGAGAGAAACAGATAGATCTGGAAAAGGGAAGAAATAAAACAGTGAGAAGGTAGAGAACTGTGAACGAGAGAGAGAGATAAAGAGAACGGAGATGAGAGGAGATAGAAGAGAAGAGAGCTGGGAAGAGTAAAAACCAGAGAGGAGAAACAGAATCGAGAAGAGAGAAATAGAGAGAAGAGCAGAGGCGAGGAATCAGAGAAGAAAGAGAGAGAAGTAGAGTGAATCGAAGAGAAGAGAGCTAGGAAGAGTAAAAACCAGAGAGGAGAAACAGAATCCGGAAAGAAAACAGAGGGAGAGAAAGAGAGCTCTCTGCCTTTGGAAAAAGAAAGAATGAGACGATCTAGGGAAAGAGGTAATTGGGAAAGATAACTTCTGGCATTTGACTTGGTTAACTATTTTGGCAATTTTTTATTCGTATTTGGTTATCTAGTTGATGCATGTAGTGTATGCATATATAAACCGATTAGGAGGAATTTAATATTTTTAGTGTTTATGCTAACTTGCTCACTAATTTAATTTATGTCATCACATCTCTGATTTGTTTAATTTGGTTTCCTTTCGTTAATTAATTAGTTTTGTTTTGATCAATTTTGGTTTATCAAGGCAGCCTTCATGGGTTTATTTTTATTGATTATTTGTTATTTAGGTTATAGACTTTAGAATTTTCGTTCACATTATTTTACCCCTCCCTTTACTTAACTTTAGTTTACCAATTGTGTCCCACGTGTGCTTGAATTTGTCATTTAGCCCCTTAGATTTGCTTTAACTTTTAATTTTACCCCTTAAATTTTATGAAGCTTTATTTTAGTTCCCTTAGTCGCTAAACTTTGCATTTTACTCTCAATTTATTAGTGTCTCGGATTTATTTGTTTATATTGAGATACCTTGACTTGGGTGTTCGTTTTTAAGCTTTGGTACCGGATCTCCAAAGAGGTATCCCAATTCCTTGTTATTTTTCTTTATGTGCTCCAATATGCTCTAATGTAATTTTATGCATTATTATTATTTTTTTTCTTTTAATTTACATACTTTTTGTGTGTTCACGTATTTAATTTATTTAATTTAATTTTGAATTTTTATTACTATTTTCAAAAAATATTTTATTTTGTATTTAGCTAGTCAATGTAATAGTTAGATTATTTTTCTCGTGTTTTAGCAAAAATTGTGTAATTAGATAGAAAATGTAATAGATAAGGTATTTTAATTTTCCCCTTAAATTGTGAATCAAGCCCCCTCCAGTGTAATAGTTAGAATTTATTTGCTTTTGCATGCTTATGTGTTTATTTCATTTACCGATTTCCTTAGGATTTTTGCATCTAGAATATTATGCTTATGTGATATGTGCTCATATGTGACCTTATATGTTTTTATATGTTCAATTTGCTTTTAATTCATGCTTTAATGTTTAATTCATGATTTATGGTATTCCGTTACCACACTAGTCCAACGCTAGTCGTGGTTTCTTTCTTTCACGCTAGTCTAACGCTAGTGAAATTTTTAGAAAAGGGCTAGTCCAACGCTAGACCCTTAGGACATTTTAGTGTTAGGTTCATTCGTATGCATTTCATATTTCACACACTTCTAGTTTTCTTTCCATGTGGCATGATTTTCTTATTATTATTATTATTATTTATTATTATTATTATTATTTTGATACAGTTTTTAAATACATGACATCTAGGTTGCATCTCACTTAGAAATTAAGACATTTGTGTGATTCAACTGGAAATAGTCACCTACTCACGTGGGAAGCGGTGGCGTACATGTCGTTCTCCCCTCCGTAAGTAGAAATATTCAGTCACGAGTTATTAGTCCCCCGTACCCGTCATGTTGCATCCCCATTTTCTTCAATCACTTATTATCTATTATTATTTTCTTTTCTTTTTGCATAACATTTTGCATAAAAACTCGTGACTCCCTCGAGGTTTCGACTCGGGTTTCGCAATTAATGCGATAATTCCAACCAAGCTTCGACGGGACATTCCGACCCTCTTGATATTCACATTTAAATTTAGGATTTTCATTCATTTAGATACATCCAAAACGCGATAGCATCTATGGTTAATTTAGGAAAATTTGATTAAACCTCGCAACTAGCCTCGGCTAGGTAGAAAGGGTGCCTTAGGCGCAAGCCTTTGCCTTCCCTTTCTTCAAATGTAACTCCTAGACCTTTTTTCTCTCGTTTTCGTAGACCAGAATCGGAAAAGGGTTTTAAAATATTTTTCTAAAATTTTATTTTTATAAAACAATTTTTCAGGTGACTTGGTACACCTTAACTCAGTACCAAGTGGTGACACCATTTTCTAAAAATAAAACCCTTTTTCAAAAATTATTTGGCCAAATCTGTCGCACTTTTAGTCCCGGCCTTGTTTTCTTTTAAAATACCATTTTTCTTAAAAATGTACTTTTTTACTAAAATTTGATTTTTCTCACACACGCACGGTTTTTCTAAAAACCTTTATTTTCGAAAGGATCACCGAGACCGGACCGTCTTTTCGGATGCGACAGTCAACGACCCCACTAGCACCCTTTTACCTACGATTTTTTTTTTTGGATGCGACAATCGAGTATGAAAGAGGTATATGAGCTATATGAGCCTACCAACCAATCTTTGGTACATTTTTTTATCAAGAACTGGTTCTTCTTCAGTCTTCCCCAACTTATGGTTTGGATCTATCGGGGTAGACATTGGCTTACACCCAATTTTCTCTGTTTCTATCAATAAATCAATCACGTACTTCTGTTGAGATATAAAGATCCCTTGTGTGGAATATGCCACCTCAATGCCGAGAAAGTATTTTAGTTTTCCAAGTTCTTTTATCTTAAACTCTTTCGCTAGTCTCTACTTCAACCTATGTTTCTCTCTTTCATCATTTCCAGTTAGTATGATGTCATCCACATAGACTAGAAGAGCAATTACTCCTCTTGCAGTTGAATGCTTGATGAAAAGAGTGTGGTCACCTTGGCTTTGTTTATACCCAGATTCCTTCATGACTTTTCCAAATCTCCCAAACCAAGCTCTAGGGGATTGTTTTAGCCCATAGAGAGCCTTTTGCAACTTGCACACCTTGTTACCTATGTCCCTCTCAAATCCTAGTGGGATGTTCATGTAGATTTCTACATCTAAGCCACCATAGATAAATTCATTCTAAACATCATACTGTAGGAGTTGCCACTTGAAGTGAGCCGCCAATGACAATAGAATTCTCACAGTATTCATTTTTGCAACTAGAGCAAAAGTCTCCTGATAACCTACCCCATAAGTCTCAGTGTACCCTTTGGCCACCAATCTTGCCTTATATCTCTCAAGGGACCCTAAGAAGTTTTTTAGCTTCTTAATTTATTCACTGTTGAACCCTCTAGCTGAGAAATTTTCCTCAGGTTTGGGTTTCTCTGCTATGTGTGCTTGAGGCCTTTGTTGGCCCACACGATTTCCTCACTCTCTGCTTGGTGGCTTGCCATTCAACTTCAAGAACTTCTCTTTTGTGTGCCTGAATTTCTTGCAAAAAGTGCACCAAAGATTGTCTTAGTTCTCCTTCCACTGGTTTTCTTTACTTAGATGCTTAGGCAAATCACTTTGACCTTTTTCCTACTGATCTGTCTTTGCTGCTAAGGCTGACCCGTCCATGGCTTGTGGTTCAAACATAATACTCTTCCGGCTTTCCTTTGTTCGAATCAATGAAATTGTCTCTTCTTGAGATGGTGTGTCCTCCTTGCCAAGGATTTGAATCCTAATATGATCGAATTCAGGATTCAATCCAGCCAAAAAATCTTAGATTCGGTCTTTTTCAATGAAGGTTTTCAAGATAGCAGCATCTTCATGGCATTTCATTTTGAAAACCTAGTAATGATCGAGTTCTTGCCATAGATTTTGCAACAAATTTGCATACTCAGCAACTGATTTGTCTCCTTGCTTAGTTGTTGCAGTTTTGACCTTGATCTCACACACTTGAGCAGCATCATGGGCCTTTGAATGTGTAGTACGAATGAAGTCTCAAATCTCCTTTGATGTAGCCAAAAATATGCATGTGTCACTAATTATAGGATCCATGGAATCCCATAGCCAAGGCTATCATGGAATCCTCCTCATCCCATGCTTCAAACATCAGGTCATTCTTGGTTGGTCCTGCTCCAAGAAGGTGGCTAAGCCTCCCTTTGCCCTTGAGGTATGTGCGGACAAATTGAGACCACTTGAGGTAGTTCTTCCCATTGAGCCTATAGGAAGGCCGGATATTTTGTGGCTCTTCAATTTTTTGTATGGAATTGGATTCTTCAGATGGGTTAGATTTGCTAGAAATAGTGGTTTGGGAGGTTGACATGATGAAGGAAGAATATTTATAGCAATTAAGGCTATTCAAACAAGGTGTAGAGAGGAAAAGTAAGGAAGATTGGCAGCCATGAAGGCTGGAACATGCAGCAATAAAGGCTGTTTGAAGAAGAAGAGAACTCAGGAATACCCTAAGGCTCTGATACCATGTAAAGAAATATGAGATGAAAGACTTGTAATCTGTTTTTTATTCTCCAAACTGATAGTACACCAGTATATATAGTAGATTACAAGATAAAAGGATAAGAAACTAAATCAAATTTCAAACTAATATCCTAATCTACTCTATTTAAATTGAAACTAATTATCCTTATCTATTTACATTTTATCTACACCTCACCAAATCCTTCCACTTAAGGGAGTTTAATTTAATTTTCCTAATCTATTTACAGCTTATCAACATTTCAACACACACCACTCCTGAATTCTGTCCTCGAGTATTTGTTCCTATACCACTGTCCTTGTATTGTTGTCTTCCAGATTCAGATTCGTTGTTTCAACTGACAAGAGCACAGCTATGTTGAATAGTTTGATAATTTTTTGTGCGAAGTACCCTACTAAACACATCTTGCAAGGAGAAGATCTCAGAACCAGGAAGAATCTGAGATTTAGCAGTTTCAAATTCAGGTGGAAGACCAGCCAGAAAATTCATAATAGCCATTTGTTCCCCTTGAACTTGCTGAATTTTCACATTAGGACTAAATGGCAATAACATATTAGGCTGCTCATAAGTTTTCTTAAAATCTATAAAATAAGTTGTGAGAGACCTTTCTTGTTTATCTACAATATAAAAGGCTTTACACATCTCATGGAGGAAATTTTCCCTTTCCCAAAATATAAAAATTATAAATACTCTATTGACTCCTTAACAAATTCACAGTTATTAATTAAACCAATTACCTCACTGTTAATGAAATTCCTCATCTGTAGGAACAATCTAGCATCTTCCCTTAGCCATGTCTGTTTTGAACCATCTTTTGGAGGATCATCAGTCAAATTGAGTTTATGTTCTGTAATCTTAGACATCACAAGAACCACATAAGATAAAACTACAAACTTAGTCTCAGCCATAATTCAAAAAATTAATAAAACACCAGAATCAAAAGAATAGATCCAAACTTTCGAAATAGGAGTAGAGAATACCAAAACTTATCTCAAAGAGAACCCCACACCAAATTTGGTTTTGACAAAACAAAACATCAATTTTTGGAGAAACGCCGATCAACTGGTGGCGCTCCTCTTTGGACCAATAGTGGTGATGACAAATAGTCACTTTAGACAGTGCTCCAAATTCAAATCCTAATATTGGTGTTAAGGCTCTGATACCATGTAATCGGAGAGTATTGAGAGAAAATTTTATATTGTATTGTGCGTTTGAATGATTGCCAAGGCCTTATTTATAGGTTGCACAAAATGAACCTAGTTAAACCTAGACACTATACATCAATGAACCTGAACAATTATTATATATGGTAATTAATCCTAATGATTGTAATTAGGCTCCTAATATCACTAATTGAAATATGTACAATCTTCTAATTGATATAATCTCACTAATTGATAATATACTATGTCTGTAACAATCGTAATTAACTTCTTCAGATGAATCAAGTGCATTACGTGTTCCTCCTTATCTGACCCCACCAAAAGTTTGCCACCTGCCTGATAATATCTGGACCCTTCATATTGAGTTTTAGTCCTATAATTTTTCTTATTTCTAACTGCTTGGTGGAGCAGGTTTGAGAAGCTTTAATTACAAATTAGAAACGGTTAACATGAGAGTGGATCACCTTGCCGTTTTCCTCTTTGAGGTTTGATATAACTAACCTTATCACCATTTACATTAAATGAATGAAAAACAGTAGTGAGGCAAGACATAAACCAATCAATTCACTTTTCGCAAACATAAACCAATCAATTCACTTTTCACAAACCTATTTTTTGCATCATTGACACCAGGACACTAGGATAGACCACTCAACCTTATCATATGCTTTAGATATGTCAAGCTTCAAAGTAATGTGACCAACTTTTCCTTCTCTTTTAAAATGCACATACTCGTGAGCCATGACAACATGACCAAGACTTTGTTTGTCTGGAACAAATGCAGATTTATTGCTACTAAGGCACCTACTGAAATAGGCTTAAGCCTACAAACACAGAAAATTTTGGAAATTGCTTTGAACATTGATTTGTATCAACTAATTGGTCTATATTGAGTGAGGTTGAGGATGCTATCAACTTCAGAAATTAAAGATATTAAAATTTCATTTAAAAAATTTAGCATGAACCAGATTAGAAAAAACTTTGAATAGATTGAGCAACATCCTACCAATGATATGCCAAAATGTTTGAAGGAAATGGGAGACATACTATTTGGGTCAAGGGCCTTGTTGAAACGGATTGAGAAAATGTTGCTTCGATTTTTTCTAAATTGGTTTTATGAGGCTTACATTCATTTCTAAACAAATTGACTGGAAAATTCCTTCAAGTACCTCCTTGGACACTTGTGTCAGAATAAACGAACAAGTCTTTGTAGTACTTTCTATTTCATATCTAAGGCTTCTATGTTGCACCAACTACCATTATCTCTTTGCAGGCTGCTGATTGTGTTTTTCCTCCTCCTGTTGAGTACACTAGCATGGAAGTAATAAAGTGTTCTTTTCTCCTTTTAACCAGCTGGCTCTTGCTTTTTGACTCCAAAAATGTTCTCCTTCTTATATGTCTTAATGAGTTGAATCTTGAGATCCGCATTTTTCCTTTTTTTATTAATACCTATTGACATTTCCAGTTCCTTCCCTTCCTTTTTTATCTCAGAGATTTTCTGCTAGTGTCCAATGCACTATTTTATTCCATCGTAGAAGAGCTATCCCACAGACTTTAGTCTTTCTCTATAACAATTTAGAGCCATGTATCTCAGTCTGCCAAGCTTTTTCACCACCTCGCTTGTCTATTTATGGTCTAGCCATCAACTATCAAAACAAAATCTTTTCATCCTCTTTTCAACAATTGGAGCAATATCCAGCTGGAGTAAATAATGATCAGATGTCTTTTTATGAATATGAGTACAGGAGGCTTTGCCAAATTTTTTAATCTAACCGCAGCTGCTCAAACCTTTATCTAACCTTTCTTTAACCTCGACATTAGCTTCCAAGTTGTTGCAAATGTCCAAGGCAAATCTCTAAATACAACATCTACTAATTGATTTTCTAAAATGAAATTCTTAACATCGCTGAAAGACCAATATTGTCGGATTCAACTGCACCATTTCTCTTCATCGGAAACAATGTCATTGAAATCTCCTATTAAAATCTAGTGTTCATCCCTCTCTCTCTCTCTCTCTCTCTCTCTCGCGTCACATCCTCTTGTTGTTTCCTTATTCTTTTATCACTACTTGAAAAATCCTAACACAATCACAAAGTTTGAACTTCTTTATCATCAATCTGGATATCTAAAGTGAAAGCAGTTTGGACAATTTCTTGTCCATTAACTACTTATTCCAAAAAAGCAGCCATTTTTTATGTCCTTCTCATAGAGTTTACCACAAAACATACATCAAATGCAATTCTCTTATTAACCTTTTTCCATAAAATTCTTCTTATTTTTATTTTTGAAAAGCAATACTGAACTGGGGGAGTGGAGTTAGATTATCTCCGTTTACTGGGGAATGGTCAATGGGCTCCTGACACCTTCACAATTCCACAGCACAGATTTCATTGGGCTTTGGAGGACTATTTCAGGTTGGTCTGCTCTGCCAAATTTTCCGCCTCATTGCTATCTGAACCTCATGCCTTTTGTTTCTTTACCAGTTTCTCTTCATCTCATCCATAGGTCTTATCTCTCAGAAAAAAACTCTCTCTCTCTCTCTACCTTCCGAATTGATTGAGGATGTGTTGGTTACTTTTTGTAGTGGCTTGATTGCTTTATTCATTTTCCTGTATCTACTCAACTTTTTCTTTCGATGTACAGGATGACACCTTGTTCATATACTCCAACGAATCTGTCACGCCCCGTGCCCGAGACGTGGCACTCGCCGTGCCCTAAACTACGCTAGAACACAAGGCTATCACAAAACTGACATAACTAGAACAAGATAAACTTAAGGAAAGAACAATTATAACCAAAGGATCTATTTCATTCATTCAAAATATGAGTATCCACAATACATACACTTCTTCTATAACAAAAGAATTGGGTGGCTACAAGTGCACCCTAGCATGAACAAAAGAATAGGGCTATACATTCCTAGAACAAGGCACCCTATACAAAATATACCCTATCACCAAAAGTTCCCAACTAAACCTAACTCAAAAGGCCCAAGAGTTGGTCCAGTCTTCCTCCACAAAAGTCTCTTCCTCTGCGATACAAAATAAGTAGTGAGTGACATGTCACCCAATAAGTAGTAAAGAATCACCTCGTGGCTTGAAAAGGTTATACATATACACTTTCATGCAACAAATAACATTAAATGACTTAATATATAAAATACGAGGTATAACACATTCATTTCACAATCACATAAACCATTTATCAAACATTTCTAACGAGCTCAAGTAGTAAACCGACTAATGACCCTGGATATCCAGTTGTTAACTACGACCTGGTTAACACGGTCAATTACTGACTCTACCCGGTCAGTCCGGTCAAACAAAGCTAACTATCCCCGGTTAGCACGGTCAAACGTCAAACATTAAACATCACTTTAAGGAACTAGTCCCGTCATAGGTCATTTCACTCAAGAGCTCATTCAAACTTCAAATTTATCAAACACATTACCTCGTATAAGCATTTCATATAAGAAAACATAAAATAGCCCAACTCAAGCCAAGGAAACAATAATTTAACAATTTAGAGTATTCGTACTAGTCAGAGCTCATTTGGAATACGCAAGGAATTCATAAACTACTTACCTCAATCCTGCCTTAGTTCAAATAATCGGAGAATGGATAGTCGCCTTCCTCGCCTAATAACATAAGAACACTCCATTATAGATCGATTCTAACATTAATTTCTATATTAAAACATAATCTAAGACCTTACGCATAACATAAAAGAAGCACAACCAAAAAGGAAAACGGAACAAACGATCCGCGCCCAAGGCCAGAAAACTCACCCGCGGACTCAGCAGAAGCCGAGTCGCGGGTAGGCCTGGCACGAGCCGTGACCGCGGCTCAGCTAGTCCGGCCCGCGGCTTGGCATCCGCGGGCTGGGCCGCGGCGCGGACAATGCCGCGGCTTCGGACAGACCCTGCACCAAATGGTACACCCGAGCCGCGGGCAGGCCGGGATGAGCCGCGGCCGCAGCTCATTGAGTCCAGCCCGCGGCTCGCCATCCGCGAGCCTGTCCACGGCGCGGACAACCCCGCGGCCACGGATAGAACCGCACCAACACACTTGGGCCGAGCCGCGGGCACCCTGGCTCCAGCCGCGACCGCGGCTAGCCTCAACAGGCCACGGCTCGACCTCCTGCAACACCCAAACACGGCCAAAAACCCTTCCAAACACAACCAAACACTTCCCAAACCTAATCAACAACAAAAATGACCTCAAAACAGTAAAACTTGGCAAGATAAAGCAAGACATAACACATGGGATCCAAAACATACATCCAAGACAATCTACACTACAATCATACTATGATTTTCTTAATCCCACTATTACCACCATTCATCTTCTACAAATACACCCACAACACAAAATATAACTTCAACAAAACACAAGAGCCTTACCATTATGCCTATCAAATATTGCTTCTCATACAATGTACTCTACTTAAGAAGAAAGAAATAGCACATAGGAAATTTACCTTGAGTGAAGGATTGGGTAGATGAAACTACACTTCCTCCCCTTGATCCCCTACTAGAAGAAGGCTCCTCACCTTAAAGAAGAATTAGATAGACAAGGAGAAGAGTTTTAGAGGTAAGAGAAGTTGGAAGATGAAGAGATAGAGGAGAACTTGGAAATCAAAAGCCCTAAGCTTATTTGGGCAAGGATTGAAGTTTAGAAAATTTCCTTTAAGTCCTCCTACTTTAAGAAAATAAAACTCTACCCCAAAACATCAATTACAAAAATACCCTCTAAAAGTCTCTAGTGTTACAGAATCAGTGATATGGTAAAGATTATGATTCTGTTCTCTTCATGCTCTATTATCATCTACTTCTTCCAATTAGTTGAGAAATTCCATCTGCACTTCTGTTCTAGATGACCCAGCTTTCTCCCATTGAGGAACAAGTGTTATTTCTTCTTCATTTATTTTTGTAGTTTGAACTGTCCCGTTTGAGTAAGTGGGATCGAATTTGACTGCAACTCACGTTATTGAGGTGTGCCTATCTTTTGAAAAATTTTGAATTATTGGTGGAAAATGAATTTCCCTGCTTTTTTGCCTCTGGTTCCTTACCCTCACCTGCTTTCACTGTCAGTGCGGTCACTCCCTTCCTTCTCTGCCGGATAACGTTGTTTCCTCCTCCTTGCTAGTGCCTGGATCTGTGTTGGTTATGAAGACATGCCTATTTTCTGTTGTCAGTTATCTTGATTCCAATACAAATATCTTCCAAACCTAACTAATACATGATTCCTTGAACGAGATGGAGATGCTTTGTTTTGTTGGTGAGAATTTACCCCCACTGGCTCTCAATCATGATTCATACTGGAGTTCCTCCAAATGATTTTGACTAATCCTCTACTGATGTAAAATTTCTCTTCATTCCCCATAGTTTCACATTTATTGCAAAAATCCAGACATCATTCATGTTTGAAATTAATCCACCTTAAACTTCCATTCAGCTTTCCTGTTATGCCTCTCAGGAAAGGTTGAGAAAGGCCCATTTCCACTTTCAATTCGTGATGCATACTTTATTTTTTCCCATTTGGCATAATTACATTTTAAAAAATCTGACCAATCTTCCTCCTTGCTTTTGTTTGATAGACCAGTGCATAGGGAGATTCTGGACTTACACCCACGTTGTTGAGACTTTAAAAGTATTTTCTATCATCTTCTGCTTCTTCTGGCCACTTGTTTAGTGCCATGAGTTGATCATCAAAGATCTAACGTATTTTAACATATGACCTTATCCAGATCTGCTCTGTTATCAAAAGTGAATTGAAAAAGTTGACACCCAGCTCTTTCAGGTTTTCAGGATAGCCCCACAAGTGATTAGTGATATTTTTTATGCCTGTGAAGTTGTAGTTTTTCTCACCAAAAATACCAATATAACTAATCTACATTTAATAAATTTTTGAAAAGGAAGCCTGTGCAAATAATCTCTCAGATGGTGTTGGAATAAAGGTTTTAGTTATTTCACTGTTGATAATTATCATCATGCGCAAATTAAGCAATACTTATGTGTAAATGCTCAAATGGATTTGCTGAATCTTTTTGGACTGACATTTCAGGGACTGTCCGTTGCAATAAAGCCGGCATTCAGTGATTCAAGAGACTATAATTCTGCTGCTTTGTCCATACAGAAGAAATACCGAGGTTGGAAAGGTCATAAGGAATTTCTTCAAATACGGCAGAAAGTGGTGAAGATACAGGTGACGTTGGTTTTTATGTAGTGTAACATAATTAGGTGGACTTTAGCTGTGGTTCTGAAATTAAACCAACCTCTCCTGTCATACCTTTCTATGTGAAATGTCCCCCCCCCCCCCCCCCCCCCAACCACCCCCAAACACAAAAACACCCTTGTGTCTGAACCAAATTGGCCTCTCCTCTTTGTTAGAAATCTTTTTTTTTAATTTTCTTATTTTCTAATGGGGAACATTTTATTAAAAGACTATTAGAGCTTGCATAAATTTTGGAAGTATCTTGGAATAAAGATCCATAATATTTTCATGCTGCTTGAAACATGTTGATTAAACTTGCAAGTCTCTGGTACATTTTCTGTCATGGTACTCAAGGATTAAATTAGTGCTCGTTTCTCTTATAGATTTTGCTTATCAATTGGTCACGTTCAGAACATTGACATAAAAACTGACTTCAGTAGTAACTGGGGACTATCAAATAGTCTTATGATTTGCTAATTATAGGATTTAGCAATCTCACAATTATTGAAAATACAGTGGATATATAATATATGTCAGCGGCGTCACAAAATTTCATAGGTTGCATTTGTAATTGAAACTTCTCCCTGTGGTTTCAATATGAGGCTTAAACTGATCTTACCCAGTTGGTTACTTCTGTTTTATCTACAAAATTTGTTGTGGTTCCTGGAGGAAAATAATAGTACAAAAGCTGAGTCGCCAGACCTCATAATTATTTAGTTATTGTTCTCTGAATTCAACTTGCATAAGATTTGAGATTTAAGACCATACTTATAAAGACCAAAACCTTTTCAAACTGGACACTTGAAAAAGATTTGAAATGCTTGCTAATTCAGTGTATTCTGATTAACAGGCTCATGTGAGAGGCTATCAGGTAAGGAAGACATATAAGATATTCAGTGCTGTGGATATTCCGGAAGAGTCAGAAATCAGCCGACATCGACGAGGAGTTGGTCTGAGGGATTTCGACATGAAACAAAATCTATTGATGAAATTGAGGAAGAAGTACAAAGGTGGTTCTATGAGCTGAGACGTAAAGGAATTCATGATAGGGTTGCCAGAAGGTTGCTTAACCCTGTACATCAAAGTCAGCAGTATGAAGGTTATCGGAGAGAATATGGTGAAACTAAGGTAACATCAACATCATAATACTGATATTTAAACATGGGTTAAATCCTGTTTTCTGGACATAATTAGCAGTAGTCAACTTACAAAAGGTAAGGAAAAAGAAAAAGAGAAGAGGAAGAGAGGGGGAGAAGGGGGGGACCTTATTTTGTTCTTTCGGAGGTGGATAGGTGGAGTTCAAAGTTCCATCGGTCCAGAAGCATAGCTCTTTTCTTGGTTGTTATTTATAAGAAACATTAAACATCTATTTGCCTCCAATTTTGGCAATCCTGTTTGCTTGATTGTTATTGGAACTGAGCTGAATACTACTAGATACTCATCATATGTTGGAAAATATTTATTGTAAAGCCTTTTATTGACCTTGGAGCCCTGCCATTAAAGAATTCAAAGCAAGTAGAATAAACAGATCTCTTGATGAAAAGTTAATGACATGTCAAAAACTAAATCTTTTTTATTAGCTTTCAATCGTATGTATGTGTGAGTTCTTGGGATGCTTGACTGCCAGAGTAAAGAAAATAGAGTCAGAGTGAGCAACACTGAATGCTTGGAAATTGTATATTCTATGTACTAAAGACTCACACCACTATGATTCTAAGCTGTTGAAGTTGTCAAATTTGTCATATTATACTAGAATTCAGAAGTTTCAAGAAAACTATTGGATCAAGAAAAATGAGATTCAAGGTTATGACAGCTAGCCTACAGATTAGCAACCCTATTTTTGTGATTCAGGGATCAAGACTTTTGATACGTGGTTCGTCTTAGGCGAAAAAAGAAAATTTGATTTCAAATTGTATTTCATGAATCCAGCCATCAAAGTGCTGGTAGCTTCCCCAAAAGAAAGAATGACAACATTTTAATGGTGAAAGGGTGACAACATTTTAAGGTTCACTTCACTATATTTTTAGACATATCTTTTCATTCTCAATAATGCCTTCAGATGATACTTTCATGTATCAAAAAAATATAAAAATTTGTATTTGGTACTCATAAGATTTAGTATTTCTTATGCTGAAAGTAAATTACTCAAATGTACATGCTAGTTTGTTAGCTTATCTTAAATATCCAGTTCTTTGTATAGAAATTAAGTCTGCCATAAAAATTTCCATCAGGTGTCCTCATTTCCATCCTTTTCTCCTTCTTCTACCTCTTCTTCATCCATATGGACTTCAACTCAAGAGAAATTATTTGAGTGTGCCCTGCAATTGTTCTATGAAGACTGCCCTGATCGCTGGGAGAAAGTGGCATCCATAGTTGGTGGTGGGAAATCAGCTGAAGATGTCAAAAACCATTGGAAAGCGCTTGCATCTGAAAACAAAATTTCATGTTCAAAGCAGGCACTTCCCATGCCTGTATATGTTCCTATTAAACGTCCAAAAAGAAGGGCTCTGACTACAATTATTGAAAGTCCACCCGAGAGATTTGCCGAGGATGTAATGAAGTTCACAGGGTACATAGAAGAAAACATAAGCGAAAAAACAAAGGCCAGAGAATCTCAACATGTGTCGGTAATTCAAACTGAAATTGAGGACAAAAGAACATATGACACGAAAGAGAAGAAAGAAGAGTCCACTAAGATTGCTTCATGTCCTGATTCTGAATTTGAGAATTTGCCTGAATATGTTAGAAGGTGTGTAAATCACTGTACCTTGTTTCCTCTTGGTCATGAATTTGAGAAGGATACATTGGTACAATTATGGATTGCAGAAGGATTCATTGATGCAAAAGCTAAAGAAAAGATGGAGAATCAGGGAAGTGCTTGCTTTGATATCTTGGTATACAAGGGGTATATTGTGCCTTTGAGTTTTGACAAGCTGTACAAACAGCCAAAGTACAAGGTTAATGAAGCTAAAGCTTTTCTATGGTATTTCCCACAAGATTTGTCCAAAGATATCTATGTGAGGATCGAAGATGGGAAGTTGGAACACATATGTAAAACAACCTTACACTTGTCCTTGCAAAAGTTGGATTCAACTGACTTTGAGGCTCTCAAAAATTGCATACAGTTGCGCACACTTCTATATCTTGGTGAGTATGGCTCCTCAATCAAGCACCTACCTCATGATCTTCCATTCTGCCTGAAAAGTTTAAGAGCTTTGGATCTAAGTCGAACCACCATGTCGGGATTGCCTATTTCTGTAGGGTGCTTGGAGGCATTACATTACCTTGATCTCTCTTATACTCCAATTAGAGTGTTGCCTAGATCAATTGGAAGTCTTCTTAGTTTACAGACTCTAAAACTCAGAGATTGCTTTGCTCTTCATGCATTGCCTCAGGAGATAGAAAAGCTGAAAAATCTTGGACATTTGGACTTTGATATTGTACGCCAATTGAACTCCATGCCCAAAGGAATGGGGAGATTGACAAACCTTCAAATCTTGAAGGCTTTCCTAGTTGGACGGGAAGATGGATGCAATATCACAGAGCTCAAAAATATGGATAATCTCACAGGATCATTTTCCATTTTGAGACTTGAAAACGTCGTAAATGTAATTGAAGCTAAGAATGCAGGTCTAAACAAAAAGCAATACATAAAGAAACTTGAGTTAAGATGGGGCGAAGTCAGAAATCAAGGCCCTCAGGATGACGAAGAAATCTTGGAATATCTTCAGCCACATCCTAACCTTGAAGAGTTACAACTCCTATTTTACAGCGGTTCAATGCTTCCAAGTTGGATCTGTAACCCTTCATTCAATAAATTCGTAAGCATTACACTCTGGAACTGCAAGAACTGTTATCTGTTACCCTCCATGAGAGAATTACCATCATTGAGGTTTCTCAAAATTGTCCATATGAACAATGTGAGAGATATCAATCGTCTCTTCTACCGGAACTATGGAAGTCAAGGATCGAACGCCTTCCCTAAGTTGGAGAAATTGACACTTGAGCACATGCTTAACCTTGAAGAGTGGACTGGAATGGAAAATGGAGACTTTCCAAGCCTAATTCAAATGTTTATAATATATTGCCCAAAATTATATGATCTTCCATTGCTTTCACACCTTAAAGCACTCAAAAATCTTGAAATTAGCTACTGTCCATCTCTGCAATCTTTGCCTGAAGAATCGCAGCTTCCAGCTTCACTTGAATCGTTGGTCATTAGAGAATGTCCAAAAGTTAAAGAACGGTGCCGCAAGGATGAAGGAGAAGACTGGAGGAAGATAGCTCATGTGCCCAGTATTTGGATTGATGAGGAAGAAATTTCTCCGAATTGAAATTGGATAACTAAACTCTATAATTCATTCGTGCATTATCATAATAGCTCATTCTCTTGTCTGTCTTTGCTTTATGAATGGTATTTTCTTTTTCCAGGTGAAGTGGATAAAGATAACCATGGTCTACGCTAAAAGTCACTTCCCATTCTATCTATTATCTATGCTTCTTAGAACTGCGCAATCTGCAGGAGTGCTTGTGTTTGGTTATGTATATTTCTTTATTTGTATTAAATTATTTGTTCATTCCTAGCATAATGAACTAAACTTTTTGTTAGCAAATGCAATAGATAAATATGGAAAGTTAGATGGTGCGATATGATACGAATATTGAGATTTTATTGTCATTTGATTTGATTTGATTTGATTTTATATATATATATATTTTATATCTGCATATTCAAATATTTCCCCAGTATTTTCATCCTTGGCTCAACCATGCGCAAGTACAGAATTCCACATTTATTCAATGCTTCAGCCACAAAACAGCCCAATTAAGCATCTGGATTTGAATCTCCTGACCCTGGGTAATTTGTGAAGGGTGAAAGCGCCAACCATCTCTATGAGCACAATTGCATTGGAGATAGTTTCAACTTATTTTAAAGCAAATCTGCAACGGTTATCCAAAGAGCCTCCATATTCATCTGTTTGATCATTGACTTTCCTCTCAAAAACTGGTCTATTGAATAACCATGTCCTCCATGGAGTTCAACTCCATAACCTGCAAAAATATAACAGACAGCATCATCGGCTAAACTATCTTCATTAAGCACAAGTGCATGCTTTATTATTGTATATACTGAAGAGTAGATCATTGTTCCCTTTAAACAAGTGTCTCTTTTCTAGCTCCCTTTTAGGAAGTTAAATGTGCAGAAAACACAAAATTTGAACATATTATTCTTCTTTTACGAGTGTTCTGTTATTCTTCTTTTACGAGTGTTCAACCTTGAACCATCTCTTGAATATAAATTCCACTGGTTTCTTTTTCTTCAACAAATTTTATTTACACATATAAACTTACCAGCTTCAAAACAATAACGGCAGCAAGTCTAAATTCATTTGCAGTTATAGAGGTGAAAATTGTGAGATCATTACACCAATTCGTATTTGGGTAACTAAATGCTTTTTGTAAATGAGATTGGAGCTGTCCGGTAGGTTGAAAACCTGTAAATGGCAGTTTGACTAGAGTCAAACAGATGTATAGGTAAAGAATAGTCTACAATTCTACAATGGAAAGGAGATCATTGCCTCTGAATCTCTTAAGACACAACTAAACAAATCTTAATTGCCTCCAGCAGACTTTTGCATATGCTTGCTTCCAAATGAAATTTGTAAATGTGTGCCATCCTACAAGTTCAGAGAAGTCTTGGCAAGTGAATTATTGTTATGATCCTAACTAGAAATTGGGAATTTGGGAATTGAAATTGAAGGAAAAGAAAGAGCATAACTTTTGAAAGACAAGGATAGAATAGTAGAAAGAGTTGGAGGAAAGTGCAGAAGGAATTTTATTGAAAGGTTATCACAATACATCACAATGCCTTCTCTATCTGATAGTACAATGCTTATATATAGCCATCATTGGCTTTGGCTTACAAATGAAGCTGATCAAGCCTAACTGACGTCCTAGCCAACTAATTGCTCAGACTGCTGAGTCAGAAGACGAGTAACTACCCCTTGTAACTGTTGTTAACAGAGTTTCCAGCTCAACATGGTGCTTAAGCTCCTCTTCTTCTTTTTAAACTGGTTTCCAGATTTGTAGTCTTGTGTATCTTCCCCAGTTTAGCTGATCATGACAATTACTTGTTAGTCTTTCATTGCTTTTATGTTTAGTAAATCTTGGTGTTCACACAAATTTCGAGTGTAGAAATGATACTAAAGATCAGGAACAAATATTCAAAATATCAATTCTATTAATTTTAATTTGAAAGGTAGACAACTCTGAAACATGCACAAAAAATAAATACTCCCCTGATTCTTGCTCCTTTTTCACTGTAGATCTAAGGAATTGAGGTAAACAATAAATCTTCTTCTAATAATTTAGTAATTGAATGAAGATTATCGAAAACTTCGAAATAGAATACTTGAGTAAATCTCGAGGAAAAATGTGAACATGAGAATGTATCTCGATTTACGAAGAATTTGGATATTTGAACACTTGAGAAAATTAAGGAATGTTTAGATCTTGCACGGCTCTGAGACTTGAAGGTAGAAGAATGTGAGAACTTGTAGACCTCCAAGAATTCTAGAAATTTGATAAACTTGATGAATTTGATGACTTGCTGTGACAATAAGTCTCTCCAATAGTCTATCAAGAATTCCTCTGTCTGTGTCGATTAGAGGGAGGTACGTTAATTATAGATAACTTTTAGAGTTACGGCTTTCAACCTCCATAATTTTAGGGTTTGGATTATGAAATTAAGATGTTCTCAGATTCCAAACTAAGTAAAGTTCATCAGAGAAAAAATTACCAATTTAAAACTCTTCCCGTATGAAATACCTGGCAGAAGAAGATGCAAGCTTTGGCATGAGCTGCCCACAATGGTTCCAAGCCTCATCTTGTTCTTTCGTCTATATGTCAGGCTTATCTACACATATTCAATTCATAAGTCATAACCAAATATCTAACACTTGAGAAATGGCCAAAGAACAAATATGTGATGAGTTTATGTGCACTATTGCTATCAACGCCCATCAAATAATATATGCTACTGTAATTACTCACACTATGTCTCAAAATTTCATGTGGCTTCTGATATGAGTATCATTCGGTCACGCCAATCTTAGAGTGAGTTAATAGGTCAATATACAGATTCTGAAACTTTTCACAAACGTAAACTCAAACACTTAGACTTAAATATTTCAGGTCTATAGGTAGGTTAGTATTGTCTTGCATTGGTTTGAGAAAGAGGAAAAAAAGTGTCTAATATATAGGTAAGGAGTCCAAAACTGATTGGTCTAAACTTTTTGGATCAAAATTGGATTCTAACTTATATATTAAGCCTTTTTTATAGAGTTTCTCAAGTTTTCCTCCCTAGTAAGTAATATCGAAACCCTAGTCAATGACTTGGATACTCATTTACAATAATTTCATCTCGATGTTAGACCGATGAATCATTATTTTCTTGATGTTGGATCACAAAGTCGAGAGATAGGCAGGAGATCCAATAGTGTTGGATTGTGAAGCCTAGAGTTAGGCTAGGGTGATTTTGGACCAGAGTCTGGTGATTTTGGATCAGGGTCCGATTTTGTTTGAAATTAAAGAAGAGATTAGGATCCATGTATGAATTGATGAAGAGTGCGTATGTGATGAGTAGTGATGTGGGGTTGACGAAAAGTTTGATTTTAATGTGAGAGTTTACCATGAAGGGTGATACTTATTTGGTTCATGGGTAGATTAATATTATCTCACATTGGTTTGAGAAAGAAAGAAAGAGTGCTTAATATACAGGTTAGGGTCCAAACTCTACTAATTTAAACTTTTAGATTAAGATTGTGTTCCAACTTACACATTAGGCATCTCTGGGGCATTCTCGGGTTTTTCTTCCCAGCGAAACAGGTCATCAATTTCTATCTCAAATAAAACAAATTTACTTTCACAAAATTAACAATACTATTAGAGTAACTGATAGAAAATAATTACATAATGTAGCAATAAATAAAAGACTATTTCAAATAAAACAGATATACTTCCAAAAAATTAACAATAATATCAGAGTAACTGATAAAAAATAAGTAACTAATGTAGCAATAAATAAAAGACTATCTCAAATAAAACAAATATGCTTTCACAAAATTAACAATAATATCATAGTAACTAATAGAAAATAAGTAAATAATGTAGCAAAAAAAAAAAAAGAGATAGGGTTGAAGTATTTATAATTGCTAGGCCTTTGAAAAATCTAGGTCCACTAACTAATTTATGTCTTCTCCCCTTGAGATTTTTAGCAGACCAGCTGTATTGATTGAGTTTCATTAACCTACAATGGCACAAACTCCCTCCCACTATCATAAGCCTTCTTTTCTACAGAGTTATGCGCAAAAGATTTCATAATTTTATTGCTTCCTCACATAGAAGAAGACTTCAATCATAATGCTTCCCCTAAAAAATACAAAAGAAAACTCCAAATCACAAACACTCATAATCAAAGTATCAAATTAACTAGTACGTTTAACAAAACAGTTAAAAAAATAAAATTTGAATTTACAAGTTAATTATATAGCCTATAACCTCAAAATTGACTAAACTTTCTTTTTATAGACAATTTTACAAAGCGAAAAGCAATTTTTGATCCACCGAAAACTTGTCGGGAGATCAATAATTTATTAAAATCATAGAGAAAACAGCTTTCATTAAAGGAAGTAGACGTTTGATCAATAAAAAATAAGAAGCCAATAATTTAAATTTTAAGTAATCAATCAATCGAAGAGATTGAATGATTGGAGATCAATCTGGATGGAAAAAGAAAATTTAGAAAAGTCTAAGTCAAGGAAAAATTTAGACCAATTGACTAATAGGAAATAAACCAATCAGACTCGGAAACAATTTGTGCGCCATAAACTAAGGAATTTATTTTGAAAAGAAATTTGCCATGTTCCAATTCGAGATAAAAGTACGTTGAAAAAGTTGTATGAATTTTTTAAAAAATATATTTCTAACAAAAAAAATCAAACAAATGGAGCCTTTGATTTCTTTACATTAAACAATCAAAATATATTAGAAATCATTTAGGAACTTTAAAAAAAAATTAGCAACATGAAAGGATCCAAAAAGTTATTTTGTAGAAAATCACAAGATCCATACGATTTTTCGATTTCAAATATGGACAGATAGCAAGACCTTATGTCTAATAGTCAACATGGACCTCAAGCAAATGCTTTTATCAATTTAAAGAATTTGGAGCTTGCAGAAACATTGCCCAATACAGATCAATGACTTGACTTGACTTGACTTGAATGCCACATATGTAATATCAAGGGCATTCATGGGTCTTTTGGTCTTTTAGACCTTTTTGGGGAGAGTGTAGTATGTAATCTCTTGAAGGACTTGAATGTAATTTTGGTAAACTTGATTTTAACCCCAAAAGACTAGGGCATGTCCTTCTTTCTTTCACTCCTTCTTCCCTCCCCATTTCTCTTCCTCTAATTTCTTCTCTCCATTTTTCTTGAAGAAGGAGGTGATCATTCTCACTCTTTAAGGGGAACTAGTATAGGAAATCTTGAAGCTCTTACTCCAACTTCCACCCAAGGTAAATTTCTCTTGAACTCAATTTCTCTTTCTTGGCTTAATAGTGTCAAGTATGGTTAGATAGATGATTGATGTGGGAAGTTTTAGGTCTTAACACTTTAATGAGTTTGTGCTATGTGTTGTGGTGTAAGTGTGTAAGATGGTGGTTAAACCTTCATGATTGTGATGAAAGTGAGTTAGGGATTTGAGAGGTTTCGTGTGATCATGGCTTATGTTTTGATTAATGAGTATTTTGAGCTTTATATGCTTTGTTATTGCTATATTGTGCCATTTTGGTGTTGGATTGAGGTTGGGTGTGAATCGATTAAAGAATGGATGTGTGAAGATTGATTTTGCAGAAATTTCACAGATAAGACGTGGGCAGGGTGCAATGAGCCATGGTCATGACCTGCTACAAGTCTCTGCCTGATGAGTCGCAAGTGAGGCCATTTGAGCTGTAGCCGCAACTCGAAGCGAACTAGGTTGTGTCTAGTTTCTGCCCGCTGAGCCGCAGGTAGAGCTAAAGCCAGCCGCGGAGAGCCGCGGATCGACCTCTGGCCAGCAATCCGCGGGTCAGCATTTGGTGATCCGCAAGTGCGAATCATGGTCTTCCACCCACGGATCACCCTTGCTCTAAGGCTTTTGTTCCATTTTGTGCTTTGAGTCTAGAGTTAAGTTCTACGTATTTTTTCTCAATGGAATTAGTATATGATATGAGTGTATTTGTGTATTTTAGGCGAGGACAATGATTACCACTACTCAAACTATTTGAATTAGCACTTGATCAAGGTAAGTAGTATTTGAATCTCTTTGCCTTTGAAAATGTTATTGCTAACTCTAATGATTTTGAAATGTTAATTTCTCTATTAATGGGCTTGAGTTTGGATATGTTCTTGTTTTACTGTTAAATGAATATACATGGCCTATTTGTTATTTGAATGATTATTGATTTGAGCTCTTATATGTGAAATGGCTATGACGAGACTAGTTCCTTAAAATGGTGAATGTGATATAACCTTTGAACCGTACAAATCGAGTAAAAGTTAGCTTTGAATTGTACCAACTAGATGAAAGTTGGATTCGAACCGTGTTAAGTGGGTGTAGTTAACAATATCCAAGGTCATTGGTCCACTAACTACTTGAACTCTCATTATACTGTGTTATGCTTATGAATGGAATTACTTATGAAATGACCACGTATGTTTATGAACTATGTGAACCATTGATGTGTCTTTTTGGAACTATATGTATATGTGTAACCACCTCAAGCCTCAAAGAGACCTTTTACTACTTATTGGGTAATTTATCACTCATCCAAATCTTTGCTTCGCAGGAGATGAATTTGTAGAGGAGGAGTGGATTGACTTTTGGGCCTCTTGAGTTATATTTTTGTATTTGACATAGAAGAGGTTATTTTTGAATTATGAATGTATAGCCATATTTTTTATATAGGCTAGGTTATACATGTGACCCCAATTATTTTAGTGATGGGAAATTGAAGATGTAAATGGAGAGTGTATATTTTGATTTGAATGAAATGATTCTCTTTTGGGACAATATTGTGTATTACTTAAGTTATGAACTGTTATTGATGATTTGTATCGATTTAGCCTTGTGTTCTAGTATAATTTAGAGTACGGTGGGTGCCACGTCTCGGGTCACGAGTGTGAGAACATATCAATTATCCTCGTCTTCGACTCAAATATGAGGTACCACATGGTCTTCAGAACCAAGTTTCAAACTCTAACCGCTCATCTCCATATCCATTTTTACATATAATGTACCAAGAACACGAAGTCTTCCAATGCAATCTGGTAAAACTCCATATAAACTATTCGAAACATGTTTGTCATATCAAAACAAAAGTTGACTGAGTTAGTGATGAGACCACCTTCTGTGTCTCTATGTGAATAATATAAAATAGCATGTAGTTGTAGTTGTAAGATATTTGCCTTGTCATTGGAGCCATAGCGATTCTACAGTACATTGATAAAAAAGAATTTTCAAGAATAAAAATACATTATCATCTTTTACATTAGGTGATGGTGGGGGAAAACAAGACTTTAGTAACAAAGAGTACTTATAAGAGAGCAAAAATGGTCCCATTTTATATGGAATTAAGAAAAATCTAGTTTGGTTTGATGTAAAGTATTTTCTTAACGAAATTATTTTCTCAGAAGAACATTTCGCATGAAAAAGTCATTTTTTCTGCAATTTCGTAATGTTTAGATGACAATATGAATATACTTTGAGATACAATTTTTTATTTTTTATTTTCAACATTATTAATATGAATTAAAAAAACTAATAATAGTTGCAATACATGTTTAACAGGTAATTAAAGTCAACTATTGATTTTTCAGTTTACAATTAATTTATAAAATAATACAATGGAAATTGTGCAAAACAATGCTTATATTACTGTGCGATCCACGATGAAGAAAAATGAGTCGATAAAAATTAAAAACAAAAATTAATTTGGTAATTGAAATTAAAAAAAAAAAAGTACATAAGATTTAATGTCACTCTTTGAACTCTCTAGATAGTAACTTATGTTAATTAAATATGTAAATTGTTTTCAACCAAAAGGGAAGAAATTGAAAAAAATATTTTACATAGAAAAATATTTTTTTATTTATACCCCAAAAAATTTCTAAAAATATTTTCAATCCAATCAAATAGACCTAATGGAGAATATAACAATCAAATGCAAAGCCAAAGATAATTGTTTGGCCATATGAAAAAATAATGCATTTTTATTATTGTACGGTAGAGCAAAGAGAACTTAAATGGAACTGTAGAAAGTTTGTATCCACATGAAGGTACTTTAATAAGACTTCGTGAATGTGCGTCGTGTTCGGTCCACTTTTTTTTTCTTCTTTTTTTGGATTGGGTTCACTTTTCACACTGTATATGACTATTTCATAAAATTCTGAGTGTGAATATACATTTTTGACGGATTTAAAAGAAGTTTTGAAGCGTGACTCTGCCCCTCTTCCGACCATTTTAGAGTATTACAGGCAACGTTCCAAGTCGCTAAATGTATTGTCCACAACAAAAGAAGGTTTCCTTTGAATCAAGAATCAATATTCACATTCTTCCATTATAAACCATGACAATAAAGATGGGATGGTTGAAGTATCTAACATTATAAAGAAAATAGGTAAAGTGGAATCTCTAAAATTCCCCAAACAAAGTCAACAACAAATACCAAATATCCAAAATTCTAGTCTCGGTCCTATTTAATCAGTATAAAGTTGTTTATCCGTTGGTTCTAAAATCCTTTCTTATTTTTCTAAGTAATCCCATCAAATTTCACATTTTCAGAATTTAATCCTCCAACATCCTAGGCCCCATGTCTCATGGTCTAGAAGTCAATCATCCCAGGTACATCAATCTGAAAAAATACAACTTTTCCCCACTGCCTGAGTGTTGGGCCATCATTGCTGGCAGACTCGCTCTCTTTAAGAGAGGGATACAGAAAAAGCAAGAGTGGGAATCAACTCTGGTCACTTCCACCAAATTGCTTTTGGATGTCTTTGAAAGATATGGTAGCAGAATCCCTCGTCTTAGCCTTCTGTTGAGAAGGGTGCTCCCTCCAACCCGTCATATATATGACCTTAAATCATTCCAGTGAAAGACTATCAAAATTAGGACAAAAATCAGAAATAACATCCAAGGCTGCAAAAGCATTGTTTATTTTATCCTGCAGTCTCAAGTCTCTATCAGATGACACAACCATATAATCACAAACATTTGAGGGTAACATGAAATTAACTGTGCAGAAATAAGCTTCAACAACCAATTTCCAGTTAAGATTTGCTTTTGCATCAAACTATAGATAATGATTTCCCAAATAAATTAGCAAGTCCAGAAATTCGAAGTCTACATGGTAACCCATAAGAACTTGAAATTTGGTAGAAAAAGTGTTATTTTCTGTGAGTTCATTCAGCGGAAAACACTATTGAGTAGCCAAAAGATAACTGAAAGATAGACAAAATGAAAAATCCTAGCAAAGTCAAAATTCATTAACATTTTGATATGATGCTTGAAACAAATATGTGAAATAAAGAAGGGTAGATGAAATAAAATTCAAGCACTAGCTAGTTTATGCACACTTAAGGCTGAAAATTGTCAATGTGAACGTAGGAGCGTGATAAGAATAACCGCACAATACGGTAGACTAGTAACTATTGTTTTCCTTTGAGTCAGGACTACTGCTTTCACATGGGAATCCATAAGAACTTTAAATTTGGGAAGAACAAGTATTACTTTCTATGAGTTCATGCAACAAGAACGTTATTGGGTAACCAAAAGGTAGTAAAAGATGCAACAAAATTACTAGCAAGTCAAAATTCATTAACGTCTTCAGATCTTCGCAAGTATAAATTTGACGAGATGAAAAATGAATAGGGTTCTTAAAATGAATATATGAAATAATGCATAGATGGAAACGACATGCGATTCAGTACCAGCTAGGTTATGCATAGTTATGGCTGAAAGAGAGATTTCTTGACAAGTTTCAAGAGAGTAATAACAAAGCAGCTAAAAAAAACATGTCCAAAGTAGCTAGAATAATATAAAGTCTAACAAGAACTAAGGACCATGCAATTGTCACAACTGAGCAAACTTGAGTTTTAAGTAAGCTTATGGTAGTTCCAAAAAAAAAGGAGTAAGCTTATGGAGTAGCCGAGGAAGAAACTTGACGTCCAGCTCTGAAAAATACTTCCAAAAGCTCTAGTAAAACTAAGAAAGAAAAAAGAAAAAATGTTTACCAAACAAGGAAAACATCTGTTCTAATACTGCAGAAGATCACCTCATCTCAGATTGTTGTTGGCCAATAAATGTTAAGTTTCAGTAACTCATGTCAGAAATTGTTGCTCTCAAAACTCAGAAGAATTCTAGCAAAGTCTCTTCTTAGGCTTGTATCCTAAATTATTTCAGGTAAATCCACACTTGTTCTCGTCAATGAAGTGTTAAAGTGAATTCTTTTCACAAACAGAACTCTCCTACATCACAATCACAATCACAATGCAACACAATTTAGATATTACTAAATCTATTTTGTGATGCTCACGTAATACAATCTCCACCTCACGTACACCCCTAAACCTCAGCGCAAAAATAAGTACAAGCAAGACAGAAAAAGGAAAAGGAAAAAGAGAGGGGAGGGTGAATTTGATAATTTCATCAAGGATTTTTTAGCTGTTTCTGACCCCATGTATAAATCAGAACTGTTGCAAAACCAAAAGCACCTGGAATGTTGCTGGAATGGTTCCATCTTCAGCTGCAAACATTGACTCGTAAACAGCTGCTGTTGCAAGGGCTGTTTCTCTATTCAGAATCTAGTTCATGTTATTCAGCGAACAAGGACATAGTAACAATATATTAAATAATAACTTGATATCCAATTTATTTGAGAAGAATAATTTGATAATTGATAATGGAGAAGTATTGATACAAATCATGGAACCAAAAGGATGAATGAGTCTTACTTTGCTGCTTTGCAAAAGAGCATTTGTTTCACCCATTGCACGTAGATGCTCTATTAGCTCCAGAGCTACCTCGATGAAAGGTAAAAACACATGGCAACCAATCGTGTATAGTTTTGAACAAATCAAAGAAAAGACAACAAGGCATCAAAGATCAAGCATTAAGAGATTAAATTCTATTGCAAACTGCTATTAGTAGGACTATCATTGTGATTACATAGTCTTGACTCATTTTTGTAATCTGTAGAAACAAAAAAAGAAAGGGGATATACCCAAAAAAGACATTGCGACAGAGATGCAAGGCTAAAGATGTAGATTCAGATTTACTTCCATAACAGACTTTAAAAAAAATAAAAAAAATAAAAAAAAAAAACCAGGAGAAACCCTGCACAAATGCTAAAGCTTCAACCAAAAAAAAAAAAAAAAAAAAAACGAAAGAAAAGACAATTTTCACCAACAGTTAATGGTTACCCACAACGCAAAGCAGAAAAGATAAATACAGATAAATCCAACACTCAACTAGAGTCCTTAGGGAAGTAAAGACAACTAGGATCCTCAATCAACTAAGAAAAGGAGACAACAAGAAAATACTAAAACAACCAGTGTATGGTACACTTGCAGTGACAAGATTAATACTCATGAACAGTAATGCTATAGTGCCATGAACAAAACCTGTGAAAAGGTCTTTTCCTTTTTTTTCCCCCCCATACTGCATCACATTGTCTGAAACCATTTTGATATGAAAAGGGGCAGCCATATCAACAAATTGCCATGCATGCACAGATATTTAAGAGTCAAAACTAGGGTAATGATGGAGTGTTTTGTACACATTTTAGAATCATTTAAGATTTTTATTTAGGATATGACATCTAAGTTTGTTGTATGCGTTCCACAACTAATGGGAGGCAATATTGCATGAGACAAATTCAACATTAATAATAAACAAGGCAGAAATGTCAATATAAACTTCTGACATTTCAAACCATCTTCTACGCCATTTCAAAAGCTTAGCACAAACAGAATTTTAAAGAACTTTTCATGAGAACCTTGATTTTGTACTCAGCCGAATGCATGGTCCAGTTATTAGAGAATGAGGCATCACATACTGTCAGCACTAGTTTAGGCAAACAAGTATAATGCATTGAGATGGATATCAAAAGATAAAAAAAGTATAACCAAGCAGCTCAAAGAATGGATAACTGAGTAACAGGAAAACCCAAACATAATTTACAAAAACTTTCTGAACATTAATGGATATGCTAAGGTTGAAGAAGAAGAATGTTACAAGAAATTTTAGTTATCAAACTAATAACTGAAAGAGGTTGGCATTGTGTGCGCAACTAAATAAGAGAAGAAGAAATGTCCAAGACCACGCAAATCTAAAACAAATAGAAAAGAACCAGAGACACATATATTGGTTCTCTCAGACTCTTCGGCTAGGTAGCCTATGAATTACACCCGCTACAGCACATATTACCATCACTATCTTCATTTTTTTCCACTACTATCAGAAACAAATCTCCTATTGATATAAAACTAAATATCAACCTGAAGATTTCTCCAATCTAGAATAAAATTTTCCCATTGAAGACAATGCAAGCCTTACAATTGCTCCACTTGATTCGTGAAGTCAAAAGTCAAATATAGAGAAACAGCCACACCTTCCCCCCCTCCTTCCTTCCTCTTCCTCCTCTTTTTCTTCTCTAGAAAAGTGCCTCTCTTCTTGCATGGTAAAGCATGCACATTCAGCCCTTCCTACATCCTTATTATGAGATGGAAAATTATTTCAAAACATGGTAAAACTAAATATCCAAGCCACATAACTAGCTGTCTTATTATTGTTAGCAGGCTGCCAATTCTATTACCCAACTCTTCAAACAAAGATCATCAAAATAAACCACTACCACTACATAATCAGTTAGAGAGATTCAGATTTACACTACTTCTATAAAGGTGTCATAAGTTGTGCTACTTTTCATTAGCTTTCCCGACCTCTATTACATGGACTCTCCTCACAGCCCCAGTATACACTGTCATGCCATGTCAATACAGATATGGGTATTATTATGGGTGTGGCATATTAACTACAATATTCACTTTGGCCCTCCCATAGCCGTGTCGGACTTCTTCATTCGTACCCTGTGTTCCACATACTCCTATGTACCTCAACCCATGTAACATAGTACACAACAACAAATCACATTAAAACTAAAAACATGTTATAACACGATTTTATAACCTCGATATTTTAATGTAAAACAAGAAGCCCTAGTGAATTGGAGCCTACTTCATACAATAGAACCCTAGTCCACTGCACACCTAATATTACAAATATTGACTTCTTAACATGGCTAAAAAAGGATGAAAGTTCTAAGAGTACAAATAAGCTAGAAGAACCTAAACAGGAAATAAAAGAGAATTTCAGAACTAAATGTACCTAATTTTCAAATTCCAGAAGAAAATTAAAGCCCAAAAAAGGAATCATAGCACACATTATAATCTGAACATTACAGCTGTGCTTGTTTTCACCAATTGACCTTTTAGTTAGCTCAACGAAATAGATATCTTGAGAATGGTAGAAGTAGTACCATGATTTTACATATTTTACTTGTAAATCCTACTTCTCTTAAAATTACTCTTGTGTGTCAGGAGGTTAATAAAAACATAATTTTGCTACAAAAAATATATCTTAGCCAAAGAGGAATCTCCAAGATTAAGTCTGGGGGAGGTAATGGTCATTCATTAATTTAGTCATATAAGTAGAGAGCCATATTTCCTTTTCTTTTCATTTTTCCATCTCTTTTTCAATTTCTTCCTTCTTGATGAGCTTTTTAAATGCTGTTTCCATATATTCAGGCACTAAATAAACTATGAACAGGTTTAAGGTTGCATACATCATTAGTACAAATTAATGCATAACTCTTCCAAGTCAACATACATCACTAGGGAAGGTCACAAAATCAAAGGAAAAAATTGCTTACGATTTTTGTATCTAACAATGTATTCTTCAACAGTCAACTCCAGGAAGTGTGAAGCCTGCTCTAGTCAAAAGATTACCCTGCATCTCGCACCTAGAGATTAAAAAAAAAAATCTCATAACTTTCCGTTAAAAATTTTCATAACAAGCACTGGCACCCAAGAAAACCTGCACACTTCCACAAAAAGAAAATGCACCAGAAAGCACAAATAAATGTTATCTTTTTCATATTAAAAAATTTCCTGCCTTACCAACTAAGAGATATTTATAAGACAAGAAGAGCCTAAGT
This sequence comes from Mitragyna speciosa, assembly GCA_024721245.1. Taxonomy (NCBI): domain Eukaryota; kingdom Viridiplantae; phylum Streptophyta; class Magnoliopsida; order Gentianales; family Rubiaceae; genus Mitragyna; species Mitragyna speciosa. The sequence goes on along the minus strand of CM045553.1, from coordinate 26,820,213 downwards.
ATGGTGTTAACTCAAATGAATGAAGAACCCAAGAAAGTGACAAGCAATAAATATATCAACTTCATATAAAATATCAGTTTTGTGGCCTCTTTTCAAGTAAATAATCAATTTCTAACAAATAATACAGAATGAATGTTTTGTTAACATTCTGCAAATATTCAACGTTCCATTAAATATTATAACATATATGCACATTCAGTAGCAGGTAAGAGGGGAGGAATCACTTTCAGATAAACGCCAAAAAATAAATAAATAAATAAAGGTTGATGGTGCGATTTCTGTAAGTGATACAAAAGTAATTTAGATGAAAAGGGGTGTTGGTGGTTGTAGAGTGGTTATTCAATAACACCAAAACAGACACTAAAAGAAATTCCTCCATTTAGAAGACACCAACAGACGATAAGCTGCTCTCCTTTTGTGTGCAGCAATATTGATTTTGGGTTAACTGTTGAATCTTCTTCATTCAATTTAAAAATTGACAAGTAATTTAGGAAAAGTATTATGTACTAAGACACATCTGAAAAAGTAAATCAAGAACAAGTGCCTGCAGGAACAGTAATTCCTTGAAGCAAGCACCTATGCTGCTGACCATACATGCAGGTAAAAATGACAACCTAGATAAGCTGAATTTAAAACCATTTCTAAGATGATCTTGAAGATGATATTGGTCACTTAGTAGCACAACACTTTAAAGGACACCTGTGCCAATGGAGATAAACGTGGACTGATGCCTCCTTCACGTTCCATTTGTGCCACAGTGCATGCAATTCTCAGTTCCCTACATAACATTATAATCATTAGAAATTGCAGATCATGTATTGGAAAATAAACACATGGGTTCAATGTGAAGTCAAGAACAAACTTTAATGTTTCTCCACCAAAGATTGCTGCCAGAAAGAGGCCATCAGGCTTCAACGCCAATCTACACTGATAGAAACAGAATCACATTGATGTTAATTAATTCAACAATGCTCAATCACAATATTTTTGGCTAATAGATGCAGTAAAAGACGAGCAACAAGCAAACAAGCACGCACCTGTATCATTGCTCCCGGAAGATCATTTGTCCAGTGGAGTCCTAAGCTACTAATGATCAGATCTACAGAACTTGACATCAGTAGCAAAAATGTTCAATAAGAAATGTTTCCAATATAAAATGCATATCATACATTAATTTTGATAAAAACATGGTGATGCAGCACTAGAAGCTATTGGTAGGCAAAGGTTGTAGGCAGTTGTTTGAAGCTTAAAACTTGAAAGATATTGGCAGAAATTTTGCAGAAATAAGTTGGACGAAAATTTAGCAATAAAATAAACAATAAACTGCTGGGAGTTCAAGATTGAGGATAAGAAGATTTAGGAAACTCTAGGAATCACTCCTAGGCACCTTTAGGTATCACACCCAAGGCTAGATTGTATCTCACAATCCTTAAAATAAGCTTGCAAAATCTGCAGGAATTTTTATTGACTGAAATCTGATTTCTCTTGTAGGAGAAACACCTATTTATAGACTCCTAAAGACAAATCCAATTGTGACAAGGATTCATCTTTTATTCCCTATTGGAATAACTTTCCATTCCTAATTCTATTGGTAATAACAAACTAAAAACTATTTCCTAAATTAACTAGGACACAAAAATAGAAAATACTCAAACCAGAAATTCCTGCAAAATAGCCAAATTACCAAAATACCCTTAACTACTAATATCTAAAAAACACCTAAAACACTTAATATAAAATTCCCTACTTATAAAACTAAAATAAAGACACCTAAACCAACTCCCAAGTCAGGCTCCTTGTCTTCCAAAGAATGCCAAATCAATGCTTGGGAGTTTGAAACACCTTTACCCCGTCTTCTATAAACCTTAGTGTCTTGTCGCCACTTGTCTCTATCACATGGTATGAATCCAGAACAAAAATCCAAAACAAGTCAACTAGGCATACCTTTCTTTAATTGGCAAAAATTCTTCGTCCCCAACAATATATGATGTTTCTGTAGTTTCGTTGGATATACTCGCCTCACCATTTTTACATAATTTTACCATGTCATATGACGTATCCATCATGATTAGCTTCTCAATGCCACCTGATAAGGTGGTAAATTCAGTTGGTGCAGCAAATTGTGAGCCCAAGTAAAAGAAAAAATAAACGATGAAATAACAAAATTTGGTACAGATGCCAAACAAAGTTTAACCTTTCTCAGGCTGGGGAAGGGACCAGAAAACTGTATACCTCATCATAATCATAAACCTCAACCGGAGTAAAATTTTACCATCACCTGTGTGCTCCATTTATATAAAGCAAGCAAGCATTCTTATTTCTTTTTCTTCCCTTTAAGATATCTTTTTGTGCGCGCAGCGCCAGGGGTTTTTTTGGGTTGGGGGGGGGGGGGGGGGTTGCAAGGGGGTACCATAAATTTAACTATCTAATGTACATTACATATTCCGAGTACCAGGTGTTCTACGCCACTTTAAAGTTAAATAAGTCCTTTTTATTCTCCTGAAATTTGTACAATGCATGTCGAACCTTCAAATTAATGGAGATCAACAATATGAGACTATGGAATATTTTAAAGCTTTAAAGTTTTCCACTTGAGTGAACTACTCATAACTCACCCGTATGGCTACTATATTCACACAAAAGCCCAATCAAATGCCGTTCAAGAAGGCTTCAGAATCACACTCCCTAATCTGCCTACAATAGTTTCTTAAAGCTCTCTTTGCTCCCTGCCCTAAGAAAGCCTTTGCCTGCCAGTTCCCCTCCAAACAAGTCTTCTTGTTTCAAACATACATGACTGCATGAAGCAAATATTATAAATATAGAAAAGGGCGGAAACAATCACACCTGTGTAAAATTCAGAAACAGACTCTAATTAGAGATTAAAAAACTTAGAAATAAGTAAATTGGTCAAATTTTTACAGCTCCATGATTGTTATCGTTCACCAGAGCTATTTTCCTCACAAAGTAAAACAGAAATAACCAAGCATCATAAAAACTTCAGAAAGCCACCTGCAATCTGATCTGGAGGTTCTTAATTTACATGGCAATAGTTAACGAAACCAAGTTGTATTATCTTCAGTACTTTGATGTGTCAGATTAAGAATTCAGAAACTCTTCAGTCAAGTGCTATTCTCCATCTTTTATCAGTCATTAATTGTTCAAGTAAAATCAATTTACAGAACTTTTTCAATACTTCATAACTGGACTTATTCATTTGCGAAAAAGAATAAAGAAGTAGCAGATGCAATAATAATTTTAACTCTCACCGCGTCCCCGTAACAAACGCCGTATAGCATCCAATGAACCACCCATACATAATGATGTGGGAAAGGTTTTTTTGCAATCCTGCAAAGAAAAAAGGCATACAGTTAAACCCAGAAAATAGTTCAAGATTATTATTAAATTTGTCTGACATAGAACAAATAATTGCATTGTAAGAACTGAAATTGTCATCGTTGCCTTTCATCACTGTCCTTCACAAAATTAGTGATATTCGAGTTCCCACGTTGTTTTTCATATGCGGTACAAGCAAACCCTGAGGTAGTAACATTTACATTTTGCAGCTTGATGCATAATGAAGATTCTGAAATTACTAACACATATACTCTGTGATGCTATACATATAGTTGTAGCATTCAGCAAATAAAAACTGAGCTTAAATGAAAATTAAAAAGTTAAGATTCCACCCAAAACCAATAGTTACAACGACCCAACTAAAAACAGCACAGTTTGTGAAAACTTCTCCTCAGAAAGAGGCAATGTAATTCAAACAGCTCATATCTCTGACAGATCTGCTGCCTAAAGACCCTACTTTTTGTGCTCTTATGATTTCTTATCTTGGAATTGTTAACCAAAAGACCAGCATAAACTGTAACAACGACTGATCGTCCATATTCTCATCTCTAATTCTCTATCACACATTCTTTTCCTCTCCAGCCATCAATGTTTTGCTTGTGCTGATGACATTATACAGGAGCATAAAGAGTTTAAAACATAGTCATAAGCAAACACCCTCTATTGTTATAAGTAATAGACATAATCGGTTAACAAACTGAAAACTAAATTTGACTCTGGCTGTCTTGATACTTAGTTTGACCAATACTTTCCACGATCCACTTAGGACACTAATTCTATTTCTAAAGTTCAACAATCTGCACTCAGTGATGCGTATTACGATGTATTACAGGTAGATACACACATGCAGATAAATAAATAAATAAATAAATATATATATATATATATACATATATATATATATATATAAAAGCATGCAAAATAGAGAACTAAAAAAATTTCAATTGTAAGCAGCACAAAATACCATGTAATTCATGTTAAACTTCTAAGGTACTTGAGGAATAATCATGTAACCACATTACTAATAACTGGATTCCTTGTCATACATTCTGACTATCTCTTGCCCATAACGAAGTTGGACCTACTGCTTAAAAATGATGAGAAAAAGAAAGGAGGAGGATATGTTCTCGCCAAACTAACTCACAATGAGTTTATATAGGACGAATAGTTAACTTGATATACTCCACTTGCTATGTTAAGCATTATTTGCGCATTCAAAATAGATTCTACTTTATCTGGATTCAGGACAAAAAATGTTAAAAGAAAGTTGGACAAAAGATACCGTAGTTTCACGTGAGAAGCGAAGCAGGCAGCACCACCATGTTAGCCAACTTAAGTTCATAAGAAAAAATAGGGGGTGTGCAATCCTATAATCATAACAATTGAAAGTTCATAACCTTTTGCTATTTAATTTCTCTCCCTCCTGCTGAACCCAACCTCCCAATGTTCTCTTTCTATGCGTTCACCTAGGGAAGAATGTTGCTTCAATGTATTCAAGCTTATCTGAATTCCACTTTAATTGTATCATCCACCAACAAAATAGCAAATAAATGAACTCTTCTAGTTAATACGTGTAAAATATGTGTGAAGTCCACTTTTAGAGAGTAACTTAGAGATAAAACCGAAAGGATAATGGCCATGGAGAGGAAGCAAGAGAAACATCAAAGGCATCAAATCCTCATATTCTCTTCTGGAGATGTTGACTGGAAATGCCATAACTGCAGTATATGAAATAGCATAAAATTGAGAGAGAGAGAGAGAGAGAGAGAGAGAGAGAGAGAGAGAGAGAGAACGTAATGAGCAGCATCAAAGCTGCTCCAACTTTTCCCTATGCAGCTAGAATATTCAATTTCATATAATATGGCACTTGCTTCTTCTTTTTTTTTTTTTTTTAGAGCTCACTAAATACTTTCAAAAAGTTACTAAATCTATCCTGTAAACCATGTTTGACCTCGCCAAAGCACAGTTGTCCAAAACATTAGGAATTCGGCCAACACAATTCCTAAAAGGCATCTTAACCTCTAACAACTAGGTACAGCAACAATATTAGAATGTTAATTGCCAGATACAAGTGTACGCACAAATTTCGTGTCTGCGAATAAAAGACAAGAAAAATAGTACAAATTGAATATTATTAATTTAAAAATAAAAAGATTACAATCTCTGGATAAATTTCTTTACGAAAGAAATTATCCTCTGATTCTTCTCTTCACGAACAATTAATTCAAGGGCCCAAATGGCTTGTTCTTGAATTAAAATTGGATTATCCGTAGGAAACGGTTGATTTGATTTTGTCGTCTCGAACACTTGAATCTTGGATCTTCAAGCCTCCAACACGAACACAGGAACTTGGTTGAACTTGAACTTGGACTTGAGGAATTTGATTTGCACTTGAACTTGGGCTTGAGAGACTTGAGAGAAAGAAATCTCTAAAGAATTTTGGTAGAGCTTTCTCTAAGTCTTTGGAGAATTTGTCATCTATCCTCCCACTTGAGTGGAGAGAGGCCTTATTTATAGCCAAAATTAGGGTTTAATTGGCTTACAAGGAAAAATCTCTAGAATCCTCCACCAACTTGGGTTACTTGCAGCTTAAGAAACCCATTGAAGTAGACTTTTACTTAATAGGTCGGCCCAAAGAGTCCAATGTGAATTAATAAAATTAATCCACTTTTAATTTATTGGACATTATACTTGAACTTGAGGCCCATGTTGATGGTCCAACTTATAAGCCCAAACATAAATGAACTTATAAAATAACTTTAATTTAATTTAAATTAATCAAGACTAATTTAATTTGTTTAATCTTGACTAATTAAATTAAAATAAAATATCAGTGTCTACAAATGCCCCCTACTTCAAGGCTTGGTGGAGTATCTATTGACAAACATCGTAAACAAGGCTTGAAGTATTAACATCCATGTCTGCAACTTTGCATGCCATATAATTGGAAGAGACACAATTAAACTCCATTCTCTCTTGAGTTTGAAGTAAAGCCGGCAGAATACAACTTGGAAATATCATTTGAACACAACTTTCAGAAATTTCCTTAACATGATTAGGTAGTCACCCATGCAATTTCCATATTGCTTAGCATTATTAAACCAAAGGAAAATACCAAATAAATCAAGAGAAGTCAGCAACGTATTCATTGATTTCTAGAAAGTAACATGCAGTAACTTCCCAAATTGATTAGTGAACCAAAGGCTTTGACCACCAAAGCATGATGACTAGGACTTGGCAAAATCATAGCTTCGGCCCGCCAACTCCAAAGAAAAGCCATTAGGAAGTCAACCTTTTAAGAAACATTTCAATTTGTCTTTTACGTGAAAGTGGCAGAGCTTATGTACCCGAAAACGCAGGTCTGCTTCTGGCTTCATTGCTTTATGTTTCAAAATAGGCAAATTCCAAACATTTGTAACTTTCCAAAACGTCATGCTTCGGTGCAAGTAGACGAAAGAAATTGCCAAATTCTTTGAGCGTCCCAAAATAATGGAAATTAGGTGCCCTCCACCGCTTTGTGTCCATTATATATATGCAGTTTTCCGAGCATAAACTGCTCCACGTTAAAGCTCAAGAATCGTCCTACACATTGACAAAGAAATCAGCTCGGCAATTTCATCTTGTGGCACTTCCCTTGCAGGTAACCTTCACCTCACCTCTTGATAGAATATTTAATCTTTGATCTTAACTTTGACTGCAACATAGCTTGTCAATTAGCATGAATGTTGTTGAAGATGTTTGTCAATTGTTGTTGAAAATTGGTCTTCCTCCAAATTTATTTGTAGCTGAAATTTTCAACAATTATTCTTGCACTCAAAATATCTGTTGAATGTCCTCAATGAATATGCACATCCTGAATTTTGAAGGCCACTTCCGTCATGCTAAACTTGTTGCACAAACTTTCCTTCTACAATTTTGAATTTACGTAATGCGCATACAAATCAAGTTGTGTAGGCTGTGTGTTATGTCAACTAGCTACTGCAACTTTGCACCACATAATTGGCCTGAATTCTTACCGTCAAACTTTTGCCTTGCTTCCTAACTGCCAAAATTTCTTGGACTTTCCCTCTTCTTTTTTTTTTCTTTTTTTTTTTTTTTTAAACGCCACTTTCAACTTGGGTGCTTCTTTTTTTTTTTTTTTTTAAGCTTCCAACTCATTCATGCATTGATTTGACACTTCTCTTGCCACGTTTTGTTTTTTTTTTTTTTTTTTTTTTTTTTTTTTTTTTTGAAGTTAACAATTGTTGTCGTCCATGTTTCGGTTTTCATGGCGTGCATCTATTTAACTTCAAATTAATCGTTCCACAATCTTCACTTTTTTTTTTTTTTTTTTTAGATTGCTCCAATAACACTCGCAAACAAACCGTGAAATTCTTCAAAGCTTTAAGGAACTTCCAAATTTTGGTAAGTTATCCCTCAAAATTTGTAGAACCCGTCCCCCTTTTTTTTTTTTTTTTTTTTTGAATAACTTGCATGTTACTTCACCATGGCCTTGAGAAATTTGTGGAGACAATAATTTCAAGGATAGTCCTACAAGACTTGAGAAATCTATGGAGGTACCAATTTCGATGATAGCCTCACAAGGCTTAGAAATCCGTGGACGTGTCAACCTCATTGATAGCCTTCACTGGCTTGAGGGGTCCCGAAGGTGCTAACCTCAGCGATAGCCTTCACTGGCTTGAGGGGTCCCGAAGGTGCTAACCTCAGCGATAGCCTTCACTGGCTTGAGAGGTCCCGAAGGTGTTACTAAAAGTCACCACACGAGGTGGCACTACAATATAGCTCCACTTGCAATATTATTTGAAACTCATCACCATTTTTTTTTCAACATGATGGTTTTACTTTTCAACTTAAATTTCAATCAGATCATGCTCATCCATTTTTATTGCCTCTATCACAGGTCTAAGACTATACCATGGTGATATTCAAAGAACTTGATATCTCAGGCCAAAAGTACTTGTTAATTGTTGATCATGAGGATGATGTCGATGATAGTGGGACAAAATTGCCGGTCCACAACGCTATGCATGGAAACTTTGTTGGGAACTGGCCTCCCCAGAAGTACCCTCACTTAGATAATTGGACATTTGAAGTACTGCAAGATGATGACACAAAAGCTTATTCGCTAAAATCTCTTATCCACACGAAGAACGCAAGGACGACTTCCTTTCAAACTCTTGCTAGAAGTATCATTTCTGGAGAGGCGCATTGGGGTGGCACCTTGAGACTCAATGGAGAATTTAACTTCATTGAGAAATATTGGGAATGGCTCGAGGATGTCCTAGGGAGAAGCAAACAGACCCTTCGCGATGTATGTGTTTATGAGGCTTTGTTCGCGTCACTCTTCACCTATGACAGAAATCCCAACATTGTTCGAGCATTTTGCGAGGCATGGTGTCCAGAAACGAATACATTGCACACCGCGGCTGGTGAACTATCGCTCTCTCTCTGGGATTTACATCGAATAGGAGGGCTTCCCATCATAGGTGGTCCCTACGAGGAAGTCATCCCCTGTCTTGCCGAATTAACAGGCTTTGATGAAAAGAAGGTCAAATACATTCCTCAAAGTTGTGAGTACTTGTTCGCAGCCTTCCACCACCTTCAAAAAGGAGACCGCAACAGGTCCGGCGTTCGTGCTAGTCAATGGATAGATTTCTGGTTTAGTGGAGAATCAAGATATTCAAAGCCAAAGCCCAGAAGGTTGAAGAAGGCGTCTCGTCCTCAATCGACTCAAAATCCGGATGGAGAAATTAATCCAGCTGGAAAACTTTCAAATCCAGAAAACGGTGCTTTTCACATCCTTGGAATTAAGATTCGTTTGAGAGAAGAGACTTATCTCGCAGCACTTATATCAACATGGTTGTGTGTTTTTGCTCTTCCAAGTGATGATCTTTATGTCATCAGACCAACCACATTTAAAGCGGCCTGCATGATAGCATCTAAACGCAAAACTTGTCTTGCCATGCCGGTACTACTCAGCATATACAGAGGTTTAAACAAGATCGCAAAGTCACCAACTCCTGGACATTCAAATGCTTCATTTCCCTTGCATTATGTTTATGGTTGGCTGGCGCGTTATTTCTCTACACATTATTCGACTCCAAATCCTTTGCCTGGACCTATGATGACCGCATATTCTGGAGAAGGTGGAGCCCGATATTACGATGAGAACGAGGCTCGAAACCTTGTTTCATATGGGCAATAAAGCGAAATGGTCAGTAACTTCTCTTGTGAAGAACCAAAATGAACTCTTTGTTGATAATGACAAATTACCAAACATTGAGCTTGGTTATTTCTTTAGCGCACGTTCCAACTACTTGGTCTTGCATGTCGAAGGCGAATTCTTGGTTGAGCCCTATAGTCCGTACAGATTTGCAAGGCAATTTAACTTTTATCAGGACATTCCAAAAGAACTCAGGGCCGATGTACGCTCCACCAATTATGAATTGTGTCGAATACTTTGGCGTACATTTACTCATCATAAAAGCAATGCCAGATTGCTTTTTCCTGCTAACCCGTTAGATGCCAACAAATTTGTGTCGTCAAACTTTCAGAATTGGTGGTCCAAGACTCATGGAAGATATATGCTTGAAGGACAAAGTGCCTTAGTGGCAAGTCTTCAATCGATCGCGGAACATAAGAAGTCGAAGGGCAAAGACTTGGTAGACTTGACTGAACCTTCTAAAAGAACTAGTGTCCAAGAGTTGAAAACGAAAACAACAGCCAAATGCACCATAGAGGGAGAAAGAAACTCAAAGGGCTCGAAAGACAAAACTGCTCTACAAGAGATGCTGTTGACAAGGAAACAACTGAAAGAATGCTTCTCGCCGCCTTTCTTCTATAGTGGTGAAAACTAATGGCCACAAGATCGCAGGTTGCCATGAAAAGAAGCGGGACAATTCTTTACTTGAGGATGATGAGCAATCCCACAATAGTGATCAACATTGGAAGCGCAAAAAGAACAAGGTAACAACCTCTACTTTGGATAATAATGACTTAGACCTAAAAGGTTCTTTGAAGCCATTCCAGATATATCTATACCTGACATTAGCCTTCCACAAATTGTAAGATTTATTTCCATCATCTAGTTTCTCCTTGCCTTCATTTTTGAAAACATCACCTTATTTTTGAATTTATTTACATGTCTTTATGACAAACACTGAATCACTTTGCATGCAGTTGGATGATCTACCATTGGTATTCATTGACGATCAAGAAGCCAGTCAAGGCTCAGTTGATGGGGCCTGATGCTTTCGAACTCTTGGCGAAGCAAGTGTCTAAGTCTCCCCAATTTAAAGATACTGGTGATAGTATCAAAAACAAGCAAGTGAGAAAGATTCAAACTTTAGACTCTGATCCTTGCGAAGAAGAGTTGGATGCCCAATTGACTACTAGGAGGAAGAAACTCAAGATATTTGATCCACCAACGTGGCCAAGGCAACAACAAACTTCTGAATTTTGTCCTGAAACGGTAATCTTGGATTGTCGCCAAAGTTACATCCAGATGCTGTGGAATAATCTTAAAGGACAGATATCTGGTAGACCATTGGAGCGCATGTCAATGCTGGAGGCCAAAGCCAATAGCATCATGGCGGAAATGGGTAGTGGCAATGTTATCAATC